>ML811957.1:31359-49140 GCA_009831015.1 Picea engelmannii
TCCTAGCTTACCAACTATCCCTTTCATTTATTCAAACGTGGTTGGGAATAGATCCTGATACTCGCATAGTAAGTCTGCAATTTTTTCCACAATTTCATCATTCCAGTAGTCTCCTATTTGTGCAAACATTGGATTCTCTTTTGTCCCAATGTTTACCTTACGTGTCCTTCGTGGTTATGCATACACAACATATTCAATCTCTGGACCTTCCACTATGTGTTTCCCCTCAGTTTTAGGTATATGTATATTTTTTGGATCCTCCTTGTCCTGATCTTCTTGAGACACATTATAACATTCCAGTATTTCATGAATTGTCATAGAATTTCTATGCGCACTACACACAGGTACTACATCCATCGGTCCTTCTTTTGAAAAACAATCTGGTTCTAATGGCCTACAAAGCTACTTCTACCAACGTGGATTCATCATCAAAAGTAAATGTTACCTTAAACCTTTGAGTTAGCTAGTCTCAATTTGTGGTTTATCTGTGCATTTCTAGTTCCAAGTACCAGTTCTTGGGGATAGTATCCAATGTATATATGAACTTATGCGTCCATTCCTCCTTCGGTATCAAACTCCATATCTTTCTGCACTGCGTAATATGATATATCGGGTCACTTACTATTGCATATTTTTGCATAGTTGTAATGTCCCCAACCACCCAGGGTGAGCCACGTCACACAACCTCAACTTTTGTAGCTCCAAATCAACCCAACTATAACATCCCTAGCATACTACTGAGCCATGTTACTCTAAAATTTCACTGCGCAAATTCTACTTTAAGCACAATCCATGCAATTTCATTTGAAGTATTTGCTCAACCCAAGCTTGAGTCACACCACACAACTTCTAACAACATAAACAAAATTCTCTTTTATTTTAAAACAATCTTAAGCAACAAAATTAAATCGAACAATTATTGACACCAACACACTAACCACATAGTAAAAATGTGCACAGAACCACCTGGGGTCATGTGCCACTTCTGTTATTACTGTGCGTGGGGTCTAATTCCTTAACCGCACACACAAGTTCTATCCCTTTTGAAGCACACAAGCTACAATCTTGCTCACCTGGCCACTCAATCCTCTTCTTGATGAATCATAACCAAAATCACAAGGTTAAACTTAATAGGCAAGGTTACCATCAATTGACATAATCATGCATGACTACAATTAGAGGCTAAAACACCATACTTACATGTGCATTGTGCATACAACAATTAACAAAATAACAATGAATACTTATATGCAACACATACAAGAATTTATCCCATGTCAAACATAGAAAAAAATGCATGCAATAAACATGAAAATAACACAAAGAACACTTATCTTTTATGAAAGTCACCAATTGTAGAGTTGATTGAAACATTCCTCCCAGCCATAGACGTTGTTGCTCATAATATATTAACAACAGGTCACCCTCGATTTGGGGATTAACTTCACTAGGATAAACAGTTCCTAGCAACAAACTGTGGTCTAAACTCCATAGAATTGTCTAGTCCTAAGTGCTCACTGTTGCATCTAGCCTACAATCCCTCCTTCCCCATGCACCATAGATGATTTTAGGGGATAAAATTCACAAATGGGCTAATTTTCCATGGTTTTTCCCAAAAAACGATTCGCCAATTTCCATTTTTTCTAAAATCAATTCGCCTAAATTCCATAGAATAAAATTATTTTACCTTACAAATCGCCAAAAAAATATAGAAACTATATAAAATCCTTAGAAATTTGAATAATTTTACAAAACTATCGCCAAATATTTTACATTTTGCATATTAAGGACTAGCAAGATTAGCCCATGTTTCTACATTTTAATATAAATTTCCATCCTTAAAATTATCCCTGCCATGCACTTGTCACACCCAAGGAAGTGTGTCCCTTCTCTTCTCAACAGTCCTTAGACTACCCCACTTCCATTCTCAGGGTTACCAGTGACAGGCTAGACAAGAAGTCTCTGATCCCTGTGACTAATGATCAATGCACTAGGGAACAACTCTCAACAAAACTCTCACCTGTAGAGTATGCCACGGGTTTGAAAACCACTCCACAACAACCAGTCTCTCACCTAGAGAGACTGTGCATGATCTGTCAACTTGACTCTTCGACAATAGAATTCTAGTTACAGCCCCACAAATCCTTATAAGCTTCTCTGAGAAGATAAGGTAATAATCATATTTTCCATATAGTCTGACCCCCTTCTGTTCATGAGAGCCTATTACATGAATTCCTTTCCCCAATCCTCATCCGCATAATTAATGATACATTAATAATCATGGTCCTCGCTAAAATACACTAAGGCTAGAAATATATATTGCATGCCTCCCACTTGACTGGTGTCACCTCAAAAATCATCTTTAAGCCACTTGGTGACCCATTCCCTACCCTCGGGAATTCAGGATAAAATAATATATATGACATTTACACTTTTCCCAGGAATATTATAAAATAATCCCTGAGACTTACGACTCACCCCCTTTTCCTTTTTTCTGGTGGAGTCATCCCCCCATCTATTTTCGTCTGAGTCAGTCAGTGCATAGAGATGCAATACTATATTAATAAACATGATTAAATTTACATGGATAAGTTCACTGGCCTATTTGTGTCCAGGCTCGCCAACCTCATAATCATATAGGATGTCCAGCCTCAAAACATAAAAAGTCATATATATATATATATATATATATATATATATATATAGATAGATAGATAGATAGATATATATAACTTGGTATTGCACTATTCTAGGTCATCTCTGCGCACTTACCCCAGTGCACGCAACACAATGCCATGTGCGCACTTACCCAGGTGCGTGCAACACATAGGCTGTGTGCATCCTGTCTTTATAACAATTCTCCATGCACTACTCTAATGATCGCAACACCAAAACCAGGTGCTAACGGCTCACTAGCCTACATATACCTTACATTTACACTTGGTACCAATTGTCTCACTAGCCTGTGTACAATCACAAAAGGTTCCAGATCAGGGACATTAGAATCCCCTCCCCCTTATTTATGCACTATCCTCAGTGCATCATATACACATGTACATACAAAATTTCAAACATCATAAAAAGATGAGGATACTTTGCTCACATAGCATCCTCGTGCTCCCAGGTTTCATCCTCAGGACCATACTAGGTCCATTGGACCTTTACCAACTCCATGACTTGATTCCAGAGCTGCTTGATTTTTTGATCTAATATGAAAACCAGTCGCACTTGAAATCCGCCTTCTGGCTCCACCTGAATCACATTCCAATCAATGAAATGATTAGCATCAGGCACATACTTCTTAAGAAATGACACATGGAAAAAATTATGAATTCATAAGGGTGCAGGAAATGAAATCATATAAGCGATAGGACCAATCGTTTCAAGGATTTTGAATGGCCCACAATAGCGTGCTTCCAACTTAGAACACTTCTCCAACTTCAGGGAACTGCGCCTGTCCTTCACTTTCAGAAACATGTGATCACCCACTTTAAATTCTCTGTGGATTCTGCCTTTATCTGTGCAACTTTTATGCCTGTCTTGGGAAGCCTCTAAATTTTGTCTTATCTTTACCATCTTCTCCTCCATTTCTTGGAGAAAATCTGGCCCAACTACTGTGTGGTCTGTTGGGTTATCCCAACTCATTGGCATGTTGCACTTTCTACCATAAAGTGATTCAAATGGGATCACATTTAAAGATGCATGATACCCATTATTGTAAGAAAAATCTACCAAATGAAGGTCGTAGTATTCCCACTTGGATTGCTTATCCATGGCATACATCCTCAACATGTCTTCAATCACCCAATTTAATCTCTCATTCTATCCATCTATCTCATGATGATATGTTGTGCTAAAATTCAGATTTGTTCCAAATCCTTTGAATTACCCCTTCCAAAAGTTTGAAGTGAACTTGGAATTTTTCTCAGAGACAATTGTCTTAGGAAGACCATGCAAATTAGCCACTTTGCACATGTAAATCTTAGCAATGTTAGTTTCCCTATGCGCTGAATTCACTAGAACAAAATGGGAAGCTTTAGTAATCTTGTTCACCACCACCATAATATAATCATATTGCTTAGAAGTCCTAGGAAATTTAGTTATGAAGTCCATGGTCACCACTTCCCACTTCCACTCAGGAATGCGAAAGGGTTGTAGCAAACCAACTAGATGTATGTGGTCAGCCTTGACCTTCTGACATTCGAGACATCTCGCAATAAAATATGCAACTTCCTTTTTCATACTTGGCCAAAAGTATTGCTTCTTGACTGCAAAAATTATCTTTTGGTAACTTGGATGTCCATCATAAGGAACCTTATGCATCTATGAAAATATCAAGCTCTTCAACTCTTGATCATTTTGTCCATAGAATTTACATCTATACATGAGGATCCCATCCTCTCTTAGCTCATAGCCTTCCAACTTTTGTTGTGACATACCTTGTTGTAAGGTCTCTCTTATATCCATATAACGTAGATATGATTTGGAAACTTCCAAAATTCTATCACGCAAATCAGTCTAGTACATGCTAATGGTTGTATCATGCATCTCATGCATCCTCCTGTTGGGTGCATCAACCACCTTGTTCTCTTTTCCTATGATATACTTTATGTCAAAGTCATACTCACTGAGGAACTCTAACAACTTGCTTTGTCTGGCATTCAAACTTGGCAGTCCAAACAAATACTCCAGATCATAATGGTTTGTTCTTGGCTTAAATATCTTACCCATGAGATAATGCCACCACATCTTCAAAGCATGCACACTGGCTACCAATTCCAAGTCATGCATATCATAGAGCCATTTATGCTCTTTAAACTTCCTTGTCTTGTAGCATACCACATGTCCATTTTGACTCAAGACTCCATCGAGTCCTTACTTGCATGCATATGTTCATGCAACAAATTCTTCATCATGATCAACAATCCACAAAATCGACACACTTGTCAACAAACTCTTCAAGTGATGAAAACTCCTTGTGTAATATGGAGTCCATTCAAATCGTGCACTTTTATTTTGTAGGGATGTAATTGGATACACAATATGTGAGAATCCTTCAATAAACCTTCTATAGTACCCTTCTAGTACCATAAAGGATCTCACTTCTACGACATTTCTTGGTGTTGGCCATTTTTCAATGGACTTTATCTTCGTTGGGTTCATGACTATTCCTTCTTTTGAAATAATATGACCCAAATAATGAATATGTCATTGATAAAATGAACACTTGCTCAGTTTCACATAAATTTGATGCCCCCTCAACACCTGCAACACCATCCTCAAGTGTTTTTCATGCTCTTTCTCATACCTTGAGTAAATAAGAATTTCATCCAAAAATACAATGACAAACTTATCCAAGTACTCCTTGAACCATTCATTACACACATGAAAATAGTTGGTGCATTCAACAATCCAAATGGCACCACTGTGAACTAATAGTGACCATACTTTGTTATGAATGTAGTCTTACTGATGTATACCTCTTTTATTCTTACTTGGTGAATCCTTATATGAGATCTTTCTTGAAAAATATCCACGTGCCTCTCAATTGATTAAACAAGTCATCTATCCTTGGAAAATGATACTTGTTCTTCATTGTTACCTTGTTCAATTTCCTGAAGTTGATACAAAGTCTCAGTGTACTGTCCTTCTTCTTCACAAACAAAATTGGCGCACCCTAAGGTGACACACTTGGGCATATATACTCCTTCTTCAGAAGCTCTTCAAGTTGCATATGTAACTCCTTCAAGTCTGGCATACTCATCGTGTAAGGAGTCTTGGATACATGTGTTTCTCCTAGAATTAGATTAATAGTGAAGTCAATATCTCTTTTCGGAGGCAATCCCGGTATCTCTTTAAAGACATCCTCATACTCTTTTAGTATTGTGTAGTCTTCCACACTCTACACTTTATCCGTAGGTGCCTATTCCATGTTCGTTGTGAATACTTGACACCCTTTCCTGTAATTTTTCTTTAACTGCAATGATGAAACTTCCTTGATAGTCACAGCTCTTGGAATTCCTTGAACTATTCTCAAATTTCCTTGCTCATCTAGGAAAATAAATTCCTTATTATAACAATTCAGGATAGCATGGTGCTCTCCCAGCCAATCCATACCAATGAGGAAATCATATGAACCCAAAGGTATAATATTCAAATCAACCTTTGTGCGCAGTCCATTCATCTCTATTGGACATGCTTTAACCATCTCACAAATTTTTCTTTTTGCTCCATTATCTAATTGCACCAACCAAGTTTTTCTAAGCTTGTTTCTCGAAAAATGGAGTCTTTCCACCATCTTAGGATCTAGATAATTATGACTATATCCCGAGTCTATTAAAATAGTAATGGGTTGGTCATTAATCTTACCTTCCACCTTGATCACGTGAAATTGAAATTCAACCTTCTTGTTATCCAACGTGGTGTAAATCATTGGCACATTTCTACCCATGTCCTCCATTGTCGCAACCTGTTGTACACTGTGTGCATTCCTCGCTTTATCACTTCTTTGAGAGAAATATTTGCACATATGATTTCTGCCACAACCCCAACATTGCATAGGTTTTTTCCATGGCTTATGTCCCACTGTTTCTGACATTCTGGGCTCCCAAAGAGTTGTTTTTCCTTGTGCAGTAATTCTGAAAAATGGTGCCTTAACTCCCTTCTTTCTCTATTCCACCTTAGTTTTCATCTTGTCTTCCCAATCATTTTTGAAATTCAGTCTTTCCATTTGCTTCTCATAGAGGCACTTAGCGCACCTTATGGTTTCTTCCAATGTCTTAGGGTCATCATGCTGTATCTTGTCGCTGATAAATGAGGGAAAATCACTCAAATATCTCTGAATATTCACCTATTCATCCTTGATAAAAGGCACATAATTCAACAGTTCTAAAAATCTTCTTCCGTACTCATCAATTGTCATACTACCAAGCTTGATTTCAAAGAACTCCTTCATTTTCCTATCATAGTACCGCTTGGTTATGTATTTCTTTTGGAAATAACTCTTCAACTCCCTCCAAGTCACTTTGTTCTCATAAATGTGTTGCACATGAACATATTGATCCCACCAGATTGATGCCTTTCCTTTTAATTCATAAATAGAAATTTTCCCTTCTCCCTATGCAAAATAATTATGCAGCTAGAAGTACTTCCTCATACCCAACAACCAGGTCTCCACATATTCATCCTTATTGTGCTCTCTGTCAAAGGTAGGAGGCTAAATCTTATTCATTTCCCCGTGTAGCTCGTCCACCCCAATCCTTCTCTTATGCTTTATGACATGATATGGACTCGAACTACTGCATATCTTCCAAAAATAATGCTTACCAACACTTCTTTCTTCTCTTCTTTTCTAATCATGAGACTTGCGAATTCTTGATCTACTCGACTATGTCTCCTTATCCATCTTATTTTCTATTCTATCCAGGATTTGCATCAATTTGACATTGAAGTCATCTTGCTACGCCTTGGCTCTCATAAGAATTTCATTATGATCCTTATAACTCTGGACATATTTCTGCAATAAATTTATAGTTTCTATCAGGTTCAATCGCTCCCCCTTGGGTTTTGTACTATCGATACCCATACTGACATACAGATCCCCAAATTTGTCATCAAGAATATAATTCCTCTATGCATATTTCATTCTTTCAACCTTCTGCACTGACTTCGTCCTACTGTATTCACTAAGAATTCTGCAAAATGTGCAGACAATAAGATTTGTTAGATGATTTCATGCAACAACTATATTAAAAATTGCACCATTTGTTATAATCCTTCCATTGGATTTCTTGGATGATTTTAACATCCCAACTCTAGTGCGTATACCTGTGAATCATTGTCTTTGTGCGCATCGAAACTCTATACCACGCATTAATAGTCTTTCATGCAAACTAAACTCTGCACTGTGGGAAACCAATTATTAGTGCACACATCTATTCATGCTATTCCCTGGCCCATCCAAGTCTAGTGTTGAACCAATTACTCTGATACAAATCTATAACGTCCCCAACCACCCAGGCTAAGCCTTGTCACACAACTTCAACTTCTGTAGCTCTAAATCAACCCAACTGTAACATCTCCAACATTCTATTGAGCCATGTTACTCTAAAATTTCACTGCACAGTTTCTACTTTAAACACAACTCATGCAGTTTCACTTGAAATACGCACTCATCCCAAGCTTGAGTTTCAATATGCAACTTCTAACAATGGAGGCAACATTCTCTTTTCTTTAAAAAAAAATCTTAAGTAGTGGAATTAAATTGAACAATTGTGTGCACCAACACACTGACCACATAGTACAACAGTGTGCACAACCACCTGGGCATCATGCGCTTGGTATCTAATTCCTTAGCCACACACACATGTTCTATCCATTTTGAAGCACACATGATACAACCATGCACACCCGACCACTCAATCCTCTTCTTGATGACTCATAACCAATATAACGAGGTTAAAATTAACATTCAAGGTTACTATCAACTAACATACTCATGCACAACTACAATTAGAGGACAAAACACCATACTTGAGCATGAAACAATTAAAAAATTAAAAATGAATACTTATATGCAACTCATGCAAGAATTTATCACATGTCAAACATAGAAAAAAAATGCATGCAGTAAACAAGACAAGCACATAAATAACACTTATCTTTTATGAAAATCACCAACAGTGGCCTTGACTCAAACGTTCCTCCTAGCCATAGACATTTTTTCTCATAAGCTTTCAGAAACAGGTCACCCCTAAGTTGGGTCTAACCTCCACCATGCTAAAGGGTTCCCAGCGACAAACTATGGTCTCAACTCCACATAATTGTCCAATCCTAAGTGATCACTGCTGCATCTATCCTACAGTCCCTCCTTCCCCATGCACCTATCACACCCAAGGAAGTGTGCCCCTTCTTTTCTCAAAATTTCTTCCCCACTTCTCTTTCCAGAGTTACCAATAACAGGCTGGACAGGAAGTCTCCAAGTCCTATGACTAATGCTCAATGCACCACAAAACAACTCTCAACAAAAATCTCGCTTGGAGAGTATGCCATGGGTATGAAAACCACTCCACAATAGCCAGTCTCTCACCCAGAGAGACTTCTCATGATCTTTCAACCCGAATCTTCAATAATAGAATTATGACTACAACCCCACATCTCCTTACCAACTTCTTTGAGAAAATAAGGTAATAATCGGATTTTCCATACAGTCTGATATCCTTATGCTCAAGAGAGCCTATTACATGAATTCCTTTCCCCAATCCTCCTTTACATAATGGATGATGTAGTAATAATCATGATCCCCCCTAAAATACACTAAGGAAAACAATATATATTGCTTGACTCCCACTTGACATTTTTCACCTCCAAAAGCATCTTTAAGCCACTTGGTGACCCATTCCCTACCCTCAGGAACTTAGGATAAAATAATATATCTGACATTTACACTTTTCCTAGAAATATTATAAAATATTTCCTAAGACTTATGACTCACCCCCTTTTCCCTTTTTCCGGTGGATTCATCCCCCCATCTCTTTTTGCATGAGTCTGTTAGTTCGCAATGATGCAATATTATATTAATAAACATGATTAAATTTACATGGATAGGTACACTGGCCTATCTACGTCCAGGCTCACCAACCTTATAATCTTACAGGCTCTCCAGTCTCAAAACATAAACAATCATATATATATAACTCAGAGTTGCGCTCTTCTAGGTCATCACCGCACACTTACCCCAGTGCACACAACACAATTCCATGTGTGCACTTACCCAGGTGCGTGCAACACATATATTGTTTGCACTCTATCTTTATAACAGTTCTTCGTGCACTACTATGATGTGTGCAACAACAAAAACAGGTGCCAACGACTCACCATCCTACATATACATTACATTTACACTTGGTACCAATTGACTCACCGACCGATGTACAATTACAAAGGGTTCCAGATCAGGGACATTACAATAGTATACTTAACCTTGATACCAAATATAACTTGCATTAATCTTTTACATCGTGACCGGTCTTCTATTCCTTCTCTATGTGAAGCCCACCATCTCTCCGTAGTGGCTTTCAAGACAACATATAATGCCAACAATATTTTTTGTTCAAGTATCTGCAACTCAAGCACTTTTACAAAAGAACTTATATCAGTCAACCCATCATACTTGGGTAGGTCACATAACTCTGTTCCAATCTAGTGCAACGATCGAGTAGTACGGGTAGACTGTCTGGTTGATACTTCATGAATCCTTTGTTTCCAATGTTCCATACCTTCCTTTGAATATGATGCACATGAGTTAATGCTTCTCCAACTTAGGGCACATCTGCAACCAGATTAACATAGTCATCCATTTATGTAGTCGTATTAGATAGGTTATTAATTTCATTCCCTTTTGCTAGCTCTATGTACCTCTTTCCTTTTGTTGAATCCAACGGTGCAGTAACCTTCAAGTCCCCTACTTCAAATCCCATTTCCCTTTTCTTTAGATTAATAATTGTCTGGTTTTCAAAGGCCCATTCAATCCCCATTAACATTGGGTATGGCTGACTATTATCCACAATCTCAATGACTTCAAAATCTGCTACACTACGCACTCTGTCTATATTCAAAGGTACCCTTAACAACTGACCAATTGGTACTATTTTGTGTTGGTTCTACAGTCTATACTGGATGGGATACCAAATCAACTTCGACTTCCCCATGATTTCCCATGTTTTTGTCGACAAAACATTTACATCAGAACCCAAGTCTAAAATGACCTGGTCCATGTCATAATCCCCATTCAAGCCCCATTAGCACTGGGTATGGTTGAATATTATCCATAATCTCAATGACTTCAAAATATGCTACACTACACACTCCATCTATATTTACAGGTACCCTTAACAACCGACCAATTTGTACTATTTTTTGTTGGTTCGCCAGTTTATACTGGATGAGAGACCAAATCAACTTCAACTTCCCCATCATTTCCCATATTTTCTTCGACAAAACATTTACATCAGAACCCAAGTCTAAAATGACGCGGTCCATGTCATAATCCCCAATCTACACACTTAATCTGAACTCACTGCTCGTCCTATTTTTATGTAGTACCTGTTTCACTACCCTTTGCGTGGTAGGAAGTTCCCTTTCTTGCACGCAATGATTGATCATTTTGTGTAATGCGTTTAATGCAATTTCATTTTTCATCAATGCTGAAAAACTTCTCAGAAATTCTTTCAACGGAATTTTCTTTTCAAGGGGCCTTTCGTATGATCATAGATCAAAGGCACGTCAACCAAAAGGGTTGCAAATGATGTTGATGTTATCCAATCCGGTCCTAGCATCTCATTCCTTGTCTGCTAATATGTCTCTTTTTCTTGTTGTGGGTCAAATGTCAGCATAGGTCATGCTGATTTCCTTACCCATTGCTCACTCTTCCTCCATCTATTTATCACATTAGATCCTGTATTAGCTCCTCCCTGCGTGACAACTGGTATTTTGGGTCCTTCATCATGTATCTTTGCTAATATATTCTATGCATTTTGATTCAGGTTTTGGTTATGATTATGTCTTGCCTGCCACTTCGAAAGTGATTGAGGATATTTTTCTATCACATGATCTAGTTCTCTACAATTTGTGTAGGTTGTACAAGGATTCAGGCAGTCACAAGCTAAGTGACCTGGTTGATTACAATTGTAGAAAATTATTGGGCCTCTACCTCCTCTTCCAAAACTTCCTCTACCTCGATCTCTACCAAACCCTCCTCGACCTCCTATATTAAAGCCTTTATGATTATTATATTGTATACCACCTCCTTCTGTCACAACATTTTCCTCCTGAATTCTATACATATCTAAAGCGTGCTCTCTCATTAGATCAAATGCATGAAAATCCTTCTCTTTGCTCCCTACTGACTTGAAAAAGTTATAAAATAAATTCCTTGGTGTACTCTGGTATTGTGGAAACAATGAAAAATTATGTAGATGATTTCCCGATTTCTTACATATTTCACAGTACCCTCCTATGGGTAATGGGTTCGGTTCTCCAGTTTCCTAATGCTGCACAAACGTTGGGCATTCATCCTTATGGTATCCTTCAATACTACACTTGGTACACCAAAATTGTTCCCACTTCTCCTTTCCTTTCGCTAATTCTTCTAGTTGGGTTGTCAAGGAAACTAATTGTGTCTAGAATTGAGCCATCCCCACACCATCTCCTACAGGAAATGCTTCCAACTTCATTGTAATCTCCAAATCTTTAGGATGCAACACAACCTTTTGTTGTATCAACGAGCAGTGACTGTGTGGAATAGTCCTACAATAAACTATTCTCTGTGTTGTTGATCAGGAATTTGAAATGTCAACCTACCCATCAAATCCTTAAATATTTGATCATAGTCCCACACTAAATCAGTCTACACTTGTTTTATTTACTTCAACTCTATGATGTACTGCGACTCATACTTCAGCTTCTTGAACTCTTTCAATAATGCTTGCCGAATTTTTGTCAGTGTCCAATTTCATGTACCATACTAATGTGTGGTCTCTAAACATTGTTTCCAACTACATAATATTTGTGGCCTCATCCTGGGCATTCTTCACAACCCAAATTGTCTCACATACAAATAGATGTTGTTATGGGTCCTCCGACCCAACTCCCTGGAACTTAGGAATTTTCAATGTATTGTCTAACCCTGCCATGGTGTTTTGCGTATTACCTCCCCCTGGTGATACTGGTTGATTCTGACTTGATGCATTGCTTCAAATTATTTGGCTACTATTGCACTATCTTCCTCCACTAACGATAATTTCTTTTTATGAATCCTCAAATTTTATCTCATATCTAGGTGATGCACACTGGGTCATGGAATTGACATAGGATCTGATCTGAGTAGGACTTAACGAATCTTCTATTATAGGACTGAATTGAGAATCCTCTTCCTCTCCTTCTATGTACAATATTTCTATTATTTGGGCTATTGCGCAGGGTACTCTCCTCTCATACTCACTGTGCGACTCTCCTTCCTCAGCCCCAATATTCAACCTCTTGTACCTTCTTCCATTGCGCAGTACCCCAAACTCGTCTTCTTCTTCTGTTATACCTTCCTCATTTATGTGCATCCTCAGTCCCTCCCTTCCTTCTTCATTCTTTCCTATCTTCATACCATCACCTGGTGAGCCCCATTTCCCCTATATGCACAAAGGCCCTTAGCATTTATATTCCATCTTCATCACACATTTGTCGAACAATAACATCTTTCTCTAGGTACCCAATTATTTCATAAACCTTCCGCAAGGACCCTTGAAGAAATCCCTCTCTGTGACACTATATGATTGGGTACAATCCACTTCAAATTCCATAATATAACCCCCTAGTATGTTATTCAACCAGAAATCAGTTGCGCATGAAGTAGTATTATTTACAGAATTCACTTGTCTTACCAACTCAGGAGTCCATTCCCTTGGCACTGCAATACGGTATCTTCCGGTACTCTCCACTAATATTTCTAACCATTCAGTCAAAATAATCATAAATTCACCAAAGAAAATCTTATGCATCTTTGTGAACACTTACCTTTGCAACCATTGTTTTTCACTCATTCGAGGGGTTCTATTCTCTCCTCAGGAAAATTCTCGCTCCTTTCTTTCCATCATTTCGATGATATCTTCCTTATTCATCCTCCAAAACATTCCCTCAATTATAGATTATGGGTTCCGGTAACTGAACCATTTGTTGGCGCGCAATTATAAGACCCTAGGTTCAGTTTCTTCAACCAACAAAACCCTTCATATACTGACCTTTTTGGCATCACCTGCATGCAAGTGAAGTCTCACCCAAGGTATCTACTGGAGTTGCAAGAACCAAGTTTTTGTAGGGATGAGGGGATGTGATGCTATCATCATATCCATTGATATTTCTGTACCTTGTGCACAATATCTTTATTCATATCATTTGATTAGTTAACAAAATCTATTGTGTAGAACACTTATAACATATATTACAACATACATAAACCACTGTAACATTCATTATTATTGCGTATCAATCATATAGTAAACATATCTATACTAATCATGCATAAACAAAACATCCATGAACAACCATATCAACACAACACATAGAGACATTGATTTGAACATGGTTCACCCAATCCTTGGGATACGTCCACAACAACTGGATTCTATATTAATGTTCATGAAATCACTATATCAGGCCTGTGCACTATGCTTACAATAGATATAACATATCATACTATCCATAACTACCTAGCCACTCTGTAGTGTGGGCCTCTCTCTCTCTGCAAAACCTCTCTAGAACCCCCAGTAAGGATTCTCACTCATACAAAATCTAATCTCTTACTCTCAACAAACTATTCTTCCCCAACCCATTACGTATCTATACATCAAAATGGGGCTTAGAGACCTAATAGTTTATCTAAAAACCCTAATGGTTCATGCATGATTTTTCCTCCTTTGCGCCTGCATGCTGCTTTTACTTCTTTAGTGTTGAACATTGTTGGTTTTGGATCTTGATTATCTTCCTAATTCAAAGGTCTTTATTTTCAGCCGTGTTTATATCCCATGAAGAAATTACACCCTGAAAGAATGTACACTCCTCCACACGAGGGAGTGCAGGGGGGGTTACCCCCCTTGCGGGGTCCGGGGGCAAGCGGGACCACGAAGGAAACATTTCCTTTTAAATGTATATTGTAATTTCATAGTAAATTTGGACCGTTCATTATAAGGTCACAAATCTGACGATAGAAGTTATGTTAGGGTTTTTTTCCCTAGAAGGCAACCCTATTTTATGAGGGAAATGTATTGTGGCTATGTATCATTGTGAATGTTATATTCTAAGTGAGGTTACTATGAGAGAAAGAAGAGGAAGTTACAACAAGTGTGTTGTAGGTTGTATCCCTTCATTTGTTGGATAATAATAAAGGAAGGACCTGGAAATTTCTCTGGTGGACGTAGCCCACACTGGGTGAACCATGTATATCTGTGTCTCTATTGTATTGTGCATCTTCTGTGTTTTATTTCCGCATTTGTTTTAGTTTATTGATCCATGATATTGTTTTTCTAACAACTGATATCAGAGCAAAAGGTAACTCACAGGAAAATAGGGTTCCTTGTTCGAGTGGGAGCAATAGCGGAAGATGGAAAGTTTAGGGTAGAGAAATTTAACGGCCAAAACTACCAGTTATGTAAAATGCAGATGGAATATTATTTATATCAGAAGGATATATTCATACCATTGGGTGGAATATAAAATAAGTCGATGGCCATGAAGGACGAAGAATGGGAGATTCTTGACAGAAAGGCTCTAGGAACGATACGACTGAGCCTGGTTGCATCGGTGGCTTTCATTATTTCGAAAGAAAAGACAAAGAAGTCGATAATGGATGCATTTTATAAACTATATGAAAAACCCTCGATGTCCAATAAGGTATTTATAATGAAGAGATTATTTAATATGAAGATGTCAGGAGGTGGGTCTGTTACAGATCATTTAAGTGAATTTAATACGGTTACTAATCAACTAATTTCTGTAAAAGTGGACATTGATGATAAGGCTAGGTCTCTTCTAATCTTGTGCTCATTGCCAGAAAGATGCAATGTCTTGGTCATGGCTATAAGTAACTATGTCTCTGGTTCAAATACTTTAAAATTTGATGATGTTGTTGGTGTTATCCTTAGTGAGAAAATGCGTCATAAAGCACAAGTGAGACATCAAATAATGTGTTAAACATGGAGAACAGGGGAAGACAAAAGGATAGAGGAAAGGGCTTAGGGAACCACTGGAATTATAGGAAGGGAAGATCCAAATCCAGGTTTGGAAAGATAAAGTGTTGGAATTGCAAGAATAAATGACATCTAAAGAAAGATTGCAGAGCTCCAAAGAAACAAAGAGATGGATAGTAGGAGAAAAATTAGGAAGCAAATGTATCAGGTGATGTGTTACAATATGATTTGATTCTTTATGTAGATGATATTTTTGAGTCTTGGGTAGTATATTCAGGGGCTTCATTTCATGCCACACTCCATAGGAAACATTTTCTAGATTATGTTCAAGGTGATTTTGGATAGGTTCATTTGGGTGATGATGCACCATGCAAAATTGTTGGAATGGGAAAGGTAAAAATAAAGCAAAGGAATGGAAACCAATGTTTGTTGAAAGAGGTAAGACATGTTCCATATCTAAGGAAAAATCTAATTTCAATAGGGCARTTGGAAAGTGAAGGTTKTATATCCATATTTACAGATAAGGTGTGGAAGGTCACCAAAGGATCAATGGTGATACCCAAAGGAGATAAGGTAGGTACATTGTATTTAAGTACTGATAATACTGACTCTTTTATCTCTTTATCTTCTAYAGGAGTGGATACAACACTGTAGCATCATAGGATTGGACACATGAGTGAGAAGGGGATGCAGATACTTCACAAAATAAATTTGTTGCCATATATTAAACAAATTGATTTGGATTTMTGTGAGCATTGTTTTTATGGAAAACAKAGGAGAGTYGGATTTCTCAGAGTCAGAAAATAAAAGAAGAGTGAAAGGTTAGAGATTGTGCRTACAGATGTATGGSGACCAACTCAAGTATCATATTTTGGTGGMTCTCATTATTATGTTACATTTATTAATGATGCAACTAGAAAAACTTGGGTTTATTACATTCGACAAAAATATGATGTTTTTGATACTTTTAAGAAATGGAAAGGTTTGGTTGAGAATGAGATAGGAAAAAGGTTGAAGTGTCTCAGATCAGAAAATGGAGGTGAATATTGCAGCAAGGAGTTTGATGATTACTGTCCATACCATGGGATTCGTAGAGAGAAGACAGTTCCAGGAACACCACAAGAAAATTGTGTGTTAGAAAGGATGAATAGGACAATCATGCAGCGTGCAAGGAGTATGAGATTGCATGTTGTTTTGCCCTTATAGTTCTGGGAAGATGTCGTAGATACTATTGTTTACTTAATAAACGGAGGACCTTCAATATCTTTGGATGGTATAATTCTTGAGGAGGCATGGACATGTAAAAAGGTAAACTAGTCTTTTTTGAATAATTTTAGTTGTGAAGCATTTGTCCATATTGATAAAGAAAATAGAACAAAGATTGAGGCAAAATCCAAGAAGTGTGCCTTTATTGGATACAATGTTAATGATTTTGGTTATTGCTTATGGGATTATGAAAATCACAAAATCATTAGGAGTAGAGATGTCATATTCAATGATAAGGTCATGTACAAAGATCAGTTGTAGGGAAAGAAATAGGAAAAAGAAAAATCAAAATACGCAGTGCTTGATGAGATCATTGAAAAAGAAATTCCAAAGGAACCAGAAAATAAAAATGTACAATAACAGGAGAAACATGTACCTCAATTTCCTACAAGTTTTGTTAGAATATATACCAGGTTAAATAGACCCCCCTAAACGATACTCTCCTTCATTGTATTATTTATTGTTGACTGATTCTGGTGAACCAGAATGTTATGAAGAGACAATGCAGGTAGACACCAAAAAGAAGTGGGAGCAAGGAATGAAAGAGGAAATGGATTCCTTATTAAATAACCAGACTTGGGACTTGGTTCTGTTTCTTGCAGAAAAAAGAGCATTGCAGAATAAATGGGTTTACAAGTTGAAGGAAGAAGATGGAGGCAAAAAGCAGTACAAGGCTATACTTGTTGTAAAGGGGTTTGCACTAAAGAAAGGTATAGATTTTGATGAAATATTTTCTCCTATTGTTAAAATGACTTCAATTAGGACTATTTTAAGTCTTGTG
>ML811957.1:49916-70577 GCA_009831015.1 Picea engelmannii
GCCCTGCAAATAAAATCCTTGGTATGAGAATAATAAGACACAAGAAAAATAAAAAAATTGACATTGTCTCAAGGTGAGTACATAGAGAAGGTGTTGGAGAGGTTTAGAATGCAGAATGTAAAACCAGTTAGTACACCTTTGGCCATACATTTCAAATTAACTAAGGAAATGTGTCCCAAGACACATGAGGAGATAGAATACATGTCCAGGGTCCCTTATTCATCAACAATTGGCAGCTTTATGTATGTGATGGTTTGCACAAGACCAGATATTGCACATGCAGTGGGAGTTGTGAGCAGGTATATAAAAAATCCAGGTAAAGAACATTGGGAGGTAGTAAAGTGAACACTGAGGTATTTGAGAGGTATTGGTACTCATGCATTATGTTTTGGAGGTTCATACACTATTCTACAGGGATATGTTGATTGATATATAACAGGTGATAAAGATAGCAGGAGGAGGACCACAAGGTATGTTTTTACTATAGGTGGAGCAATAGTAAGTTGGGTTTCGAAACCGCAAGAGGTTGTTTCACTTTCAATAATAGAAGCAATGTATGTTGCTGCTACAGAGGATAGTAAAGAAATGATTTGGTTACAAAGTTTTATGAAGGAATCGAGAAGAAGAAGGAGAATAGCAGTTTGTACTATGATAGTGAGACTGCCATTCATCTTGCAAAGAAATCAGCCTTCCATTCAAAGACTAAGCATATACAACTCGGGTACCATTTCATAAGATCCGTCTTGGAAGATGGGCAATTGAAGTTGGAAAAGATACACACTAGCCATAATCTTGCAGACATGTTAACTGAGGGAGTAACTAGGGAGAAACTGAGTTCCTGCTCAATTTCAGTTGGTATTCAAGCATGAAGGTGAAGATGAGAAATTTTCCAGGTCCATGAAGGATCATAGTCCAACATATACATCAGTGGTGGAGTTCTTGATATTAGTCTCCAAGTGGGAGATTGTTGGTTGTGGAGCCTGATTATCTTCCTCATTCAGAGGTCTTTGTTTTTAGCCATTTTTTATACCCCATGAAGAATTTACACCCCGAAATAATGTACACTCCTCCACGTAGGGGAGTGCAGGGGGGATTACCCCCCTGCGGGGTCTGGGGGAAAGCGGGCCCCCGAAGGAAAAATTGCCTTGTAAATGTATATTGTAATTTCATAGTAAATATGGACCATCCATTATAACATCGAAAATATGACGGTGGAAGTTATGTTAGGGGTTTTTTCCCCAGAAGGCAACCCTCTTTTAAGAGGGAAATGTATTGCGGATATGTATCATTGTGAATATTGTATTCTAAGTGAGGAGACTGTGAGAGAAAGAAGAGGAAGTTACAACGGGTGTGTTGTAGGCTATATCCCTCCATTTGCTAGATAATAATAAAGGAAAGACCTGGCAATTTCTCTGGTGGACGTAGCCCACACTGGGTGAACCATATATATTTGTGTCTCTATTGTATTGCATATCTTCTGTGTTTTATTTACGCATTTGGTTTATTTTATTGCTCCATGATCTTGGTTTTCTAACAAAACTTTGCTTTCATGATTTTATGTTGAATTGTTGCTTTCCTTCCTTCTTTTGTGCCTGCTCCGACTTCTGTTTTGACCTCACAAACTGCTCCCTTTTTTTCTTTTGCATGTGCTCTTCAAAACTTAGTTATTCAAACTTGTTGTGCAAGATACATCCATAAAGGATTGTGTCACATTGTATGGTAATGTGGGGGTTGTGTTGGAATTTGATGTTCCCCAATTATTATGTTGCACTGCGATGTACATATTCATTAACTTATGTTGAATTGTACAACTCCTAAATGGTTATGTCACATTGCGAGATTCATTTAGGGTTATGTCACATTGTGACATTCCTTTATGGTTTTGTTTGAGTGCGATGTGGGAAAAAATTGTTGACTATGGTTTATTATGGTTGAATTTGGTTGAATTATGTTGACCATGGTTGAATTTGGTTGATTTTTCTTGACTATGGTTATGTTGCAATGTGACATTCATTACGGGTTATGTCACATTGCGACAATCCTTAAGGGTTATGTTGGATTGTAATGTTCTCCAATGTTTATGTTGCATTGCAATGTTATTCTTCATTGTGTAATGTCAAATTGTTATGTTACTCAATGATTACGTCACATTACAACATTCATAAAAGGTTATTGCACCTTGCAACATTCCTCAAGGGTTATGCTTCAGTATGATGTTTCTGAATGGTCATGATGCATTGCGAAGTTCATCTTGGTTAGCACATATGGAATTTATTTCTCATTGTTATTAGTCTACACATACTTACAAGTGTTACGTCACATTTGTGATGTTCCTTAAGGGTTATGTTGCATTGTGATGCACATCTTGGTGGAATTATGACGAATTGCAATGTTTTTGAAGGGTTATGTCACATTGCAATGTTCATGAAAGGATATGTTGGATTTCTATGTTCCTCAATTGTTATGTAACATTGTGACATTTATCTTGGTTGACTTATGTCAAATTTCTATGTTCCTCAATGGTTATTTCACAATATGATATTCGTCAAGGATTATGTTAGATTGTCACATTCCTTAATGGATTTTTCATATTGCAATGTTTATCATGGTTGACTTATGTTGACGATAGTTGTCTTTAGTTGGCCATGGTTGACTATGGTTTAGTATGGCCGACAATGTTGATTATGGTTAGTAATGGTTGACTATGTTTGACCATGTTGATTGTGTTTAACCACGGTTTACTACGGTAATGTTGCATTGTGACATTCATCTTGGTTGAATAATGTCAAATTGCTACATTTCTCAATGGTTGTGTCACATTTCGACGTACATATTCATTATTTTATGTCAAATTTCATCATTCCAAAATGGTTACATCACAATGTGATGTTCATTTAGGGTCATACCACTTTGCGATGTTCCTTTAAGGTTATATTTTAGTGAAATGTTTATGAATTACATCCCCCTATCAGAATATGTGTGCTAGATTAAAGGCCATCCATAATTAACCATTCATAACCATCACACTAAAAAATAACCCTAAAGGAATGTCGTAAGGTGGAATAACCCTAAATGAATTTTGTGATGTTATGTAACCATTTAGGAATGATTCAATTCAACATAAGAAAATGGAGATGTACATTGAAATGTGACATGACCATTGAGGAATGCAACAATTTCACATTATTCAATCAAGATGAACGTTACAATGTGACATTACAATAGTAAACCATGGTTAAACATAATCAACATGGCCAATTGTAGTGAACCATTACTAACCATAATCAACATGGTCAACCATAGTCAACCAAATTCAACCATAATGAATAATGTTGAACTGCTACATTCATCAATGGTTGTGTCACATTTCGACATACATCTTCATTGTCTTATGTTGAATTGAATTGTTCCTAAATGGTTATGTCATATTGCGATGCTTATTTAGGGTTGTATCACCCTTTAGGGTTATGTTTCAATGTGATGTTTATGAATTTAATCCTCCATTTTGGAATATGGGTGCTATCTTAAAGGTCATCCATAGTCAACTATTCATAAACATTGCACTAAAACATAACCCTGAAGGAATGTTGCAAGGAGACATAACCCTAAATGAACATTACCATTTAGGAATGATGAAGTTCTACATAATACAATTAATATATACATCACAATGTGACACAACCATTGAGGAATGCAACAATTTGACATAAGGTATCCTTGAAAATGAATGTTGCAATGTGACATAACCATTGATGAATGTTGTAAACTAATATAATCCTTTATAAATGAACGTCACAGTGTTACCTAACCATTTAGATGTGATTTGAAATAATTCAATGAAGATGTACGTTGCAATGTGAAACAACCATTGAGAAATGTAGCAATTTAACATAAGTTAGCCTTGAAAATTAATGTCGAAATGTGACATAACCATTGATGAATGTTATAAATTAACATAACACTTGAGGAACATCATGATGACACATAACCCTTGATGAATGTTATAATGTGACATCATCATTGGGGAATATAATAGGTTGACATAAGTGAACCAGGATGATCATCTTGGATGAATGTCACAATGCCACATAATATTTTAGGAATGTCATACAATATTAATGAATGTTGCAATGCAACCATAACCATTGAGAAATGTAGAAACTTGACAAGTTAGACTTGAATATGAAAGTTGTAATGCGACATAACCATTGATTAATGTCGTAAACCAACATAACCCTTGAGGAATGTCACAATGAGACATAAACCTTGATGAATGTTGGAATGCAAATTAACCATTGAGTAACATAGCAAGTTGACATAAGTCATATTTTTATGTCTACATGATTTATTATAGTTAACATTAATCAAACATTGGTATTCATAGTCAATTAATTCAAGGTTGGTTGATTTATTAATAAAGAATCACAAATGTCTCTCTCCCTTTCCTATTTTAACTTCAAATATTAAATTATATTTATAATATTAAAGAAGTAGTGCAATCAGACTATTCAATTGTCTAGTATAATAATTCATAAACATGCATAATAGTATGGACAAGACATCCCTTATTTTAATAAATACAATATTATAATAAAGAGTACGATCTATCTATTCCATCATCAACAAAAAAAATGTCCCTAATTTTAAATATTAAATTATATTATATATTGTTTACGAAGTAGTAGAATAAGATTTTTTTAGAAAGAGGCATTTAAGACATAAAATCATAGCATCACAATACATAGTAAAGAAGCATATCATATCGACATAAGTTAACCAAGATAATATTAACAAATAATAAGTCAAATAATAATATTTATTAATTTTAAATAGTCATCCCTTACCAATACAAGTTAATTTTAAGTAGTCATCTCTTATAAATACAATTTTTTTTCTATTGAAAAAAAATGTTATATTCATGAGTATAGAATATACATGTTCCTCTCTCAAAAAAGTGGAGACCATTTCAACAAACTGCATCAAAACTATCCATACTTCCTATCCACTACAATACATTGACATATACTTCTATACAACCTATATATCTAACTTATCCACCAAGAGCCAAAACCCATAGAAAATTGTGTATTTATACAAAACTTCAGACAAGGAAGCAAAGGGATAACACTAGAATTGAAATTCGATGGATTGAGTCTCCTCCCCATCTAGAAATTCGTAGAACCCCATGGATCCAACTAGAAGAGACAAGGCCTCCTTAGATAGCTCATCGACTTTGGAGTTTAATTTGTGAAGGATATGACTAAAAGAGAGCCACTCAAAGGTGTTGATGTCAAACTTGATGTGCTGAAGAAGTGACCCGAGCCTTACATTTGACACTGTAGACTTCTGGTTGGCCCAATCGAACTTTGGAGTCTCCCATAACCTAGAGTTTCTTCATCTCTTTTTTCAATGCTTCCTATAGTAAAGTCCATAAGGCTATAAATTATGCCATATTGTTTGCATTAGTTTTGAGAGAATAATGAATATGTAGATAATGATTTTGGCTCATAAAATAAAAGATGAAACCTACATCGTAAATTGGGGGGTGACCTTGGCAGGCCCCATTGAAGAATCACCATGGAATGCCAAAGTCCACCTCTGGTGATCCAGGAGGATCCAAAATTATAAAAAATTGACCATCTCAAATGATATTGAAAATGAATTCATTGCATAGATCTCGGTGATATCTTTCCAACAACACAAAAATCGCCTCAAACAGAGTTTGTATTAAGTTATGGTTGGTCAAAGTTTGGTCAAAATAGGGAAAAATCAAAGGGGGTGCCACATGGCCTTTCTGTACATTTTTGTACAACTCAAAGATGATGTCATGATAACGTCAGCATGGTGACATGGAAACACAATAGGTTGCCATGTTTCACTCAAAAATGGATTTTTGGGGGGTTTATGTGGACCTATAAAAAAAGTGCCATGTGTCATCCGTACAGATGACGTGGAATCAATACGATGATGTGGCAGGTACAGTTGGAATCCAAGTGGAGCATCCATACAGGTAAAGGTGGAAAACAGGTGGACCATTGAAAGCATGACACATGGACCAATTAGAGAGTGACATGTGGTACTCTCCGATTGGCCAATAATGGCAAAGGGAGAATCAAAATTTGTTGGAGGTCGAATGGAATAGAACCCATGACACATGGAGGAATATTAAAATATTCCAAAGAAAATTAATTATTCTTAACCACAAGTCTCCTACCAATACACGATGCATGTTATTTGTTATAACTAACATTAAATATTGTATTTAATATTAAACCAATTTTTCCCAAGATTTCGGTCGGTGGTTTGGCCGACCTAGGCCTATTTAACGGGCACAAAAACAATGCTCGAGACATCTAAATGGGTGCCAAAGAGAGGGACTGCATATAATTTCATGCCAAGTTCATAATTTTTCCTCTTTTTGCATGCAAGAGCTGTCCCTCTTTTGGGTTTGTCTCATTTTACGTGCCATAGAGTTCTTTGAGGGAAGTATAGGGTGTTTATACTCATTTTTCTCAGAATTTTGAGAGGAATATGATGGTGATCTCTATTTTATGTAAAAATTCTATGTAGGAAAGGTATTAGTCCAATTTTTCATGTATGAGACCCATATTCTTGTTATGCGTGCAAAAAGGGGTCTTTAAGCATTGGTTCAGAACATAGTCAAGTTTATACTCATCTTTCTCATAATTTCATGAGGAATTCAGTAATTTCCTCTGTTTCTAGGATTAAGCAACATAATTGAAGAGTGATATCAAATTTGGCATTGTAAGCCCATTTATTGTAATTTTTGGCATTTTGAGAATTAATAAGAGCAGTCTATTTCTCTCCATTTAGGCACTTATTATTTTCGCAAGTTATATTTATCAGTTAATGAAGTTTATGTATAAGTAATACATTCACATGATATTTTGCAAATAGTTAAGTCGATCTTCAATTTCCAAAATCTAGTGGGACGTTTATGTGTATTTATGAACTAATTGACATCTAAAGATTTTCGGGTTGAATTGGTAACATAGTTTGTTGATATTTCGAATCAATTTGATATCAAAACTCATTTGCTATTTTCATATAATCCGACATAGATGGAAGTCTTGAAACCTTAGTTTTTAGATCCGACATAAAATCTTTGTATAAATTCATAATAATATCTATTGTGATTTCGGGGGGAATGACCACGTCCCTGAAAATGTTGGAGTTCCAAGCCCACTAGATGCTCAAGATCAAGAAACTCGACATACCCTAGAATATTTTGACTACTTTATTCTCCAACCATTCTTTTAAGCAATCCTCCAAACTAGTCTTGTTCCATTGGGACATAGGATTAAGCTCGAACTGCACTATCCACATCACGTCTTTTTCATAAACAAAGGAAATAAAAAGGTGAGAAACATATTCCTCATGGTTTTTGCAAAAGGTGCATATATTTGGGCCAACCCACCCCTGTTCTATGCCAACTTTCCTTGTTAGAAAATTGTTGTTTAAAGCCATCCAAAGAGTGATCTTATTCTTCAAAGGTTCATTAGTTTTCCACAACAATTTCCACCACCACTTTTTTTCCACCATAGTAAAATCTTCCATCCAGACTTTATAGCCTATTTTTGTCGTATAATCACCCGTTTTGGAATTTTTTGACTAATAAAGGGAGCCATCCTCCTCATTTTGCAACATAATGAAATTGGAAACTAAGATCCCTATAAAGTGGTTCCACTCCTCTTCCTCATCCCTCTCCAATATAATGAAAGCGACTGATTTCCACCCTGATCTTCCCCTAATCTACATGACCTGAGCTATGGTATCTGCTAAGAAGAGAATATTAGTTTAACATATGGCATGAAGGAGAGAGGCATATAATATGAAGTCCTCTCCACCCCCTATCCACGAATATTCACCTATGTGAATTTGTCACCCTTTTTCCACATGCCAAGTAGTCCATTGACCTACCCAATTCTTTCCAGACAATAGGGCCTTTAGGAGACTTTTTGGGAAACCTAAACCATTTTGACATTGAGATCCCCAGAAGATACTTAGATTTCATAACTCGACCCCAAAGAAAATCAAAATCCACCAATCTCCATAGGATTCTGGCCATGAGGGCCTAAGAAACAATGTAAATATTTTTTAGGCCCCACCCCCCCAACTCTTTGAGGGTATCCAGTTTTTTCCAACTAACTGGGGGGATACCTCCAAATTGATGGGAGCCAGACCAAATATATTGAAAACTCACCTTTCTGACTTTAGTCAAAATTCCCTTGGGAATCACCACAATGGATGTCTAGAACACTAGGATGCTATAAAGTATGAATTTAAGGAGAACTAGTGTTCCAAATCTTGACGATAATTGATTGACCCATGCTGAGACTCATGCCTCCACCTTTTTTACCATCCACAACTAGTTGATGAATCTATAACTATCTGGATTGAGATAAAAGATGAGTTATTTGAGCCCAGACTCCAAGGTATTAATTTGAAAGGGAAAGAGGATTTGAAACTTCTAAATATCATGGGTTGAGAGGGGAGAAGTGAGCATCCTACATTTTTGAGAATTTATTTCCATCTCGTTGGCTTTACAAAATAGTTCAAGCACCCTTTTTAAAGTTGACAGGTCCCTGTAACACCCTTTAGTGAAACAAAGTACATAATCCATGAATAGTAGGTGGGAAATAGATTCTTTATCGAAGACTTTTATTCCTCTAATTTCCATCGACCTCCTCACCTCTGATAAAAATTTACTTAGGGCTTCAACTACTAGATATATTGTGATGAAATGTTCCAGTGGAATATCCACAGATCAATCACAAAACCATCATCCAAAAGGGATTTGAAGACCATAAATCTGTCCAGTCTTTTAGACATTGCATCGTTTCCCATACGAAGATTCCACCAAGTCAGGACTAGCTTGACTGGCTCGTTGTCAGCGAGGTGAAAAATTCCAAAAAGAGAGGAGAAAAAGTCACTTTGAGGATCCTACGTTGGATTAGAGCCCAAAACTTCCTGGAGAGATAAGGTTAAATTCAAGTCATCTCCTACCATAGTGTTGTTCCCATTCAACATCCTAAAATATTCAAGGCCTTCCCAAATGGATATTTTTTCATGGTAGGGCCCATAAACATCAACCACATTGAAACAAACACCGAAGTCCTTAACTTCCAATTTAACCAAGATGGTAGATTGATATAAGCAAGTGGAAATGGCCCTGCATGTCGGGATACATCCCGAGATAAAACCACCAAACATCCCCATCACATCTACAGAACAACAGGACCATCATTTTAGCCAATTTTCCAGAATGGCTTTGGATTTGGATTCTTCACACATAGTCTCAAGATATTGTGGACCATTAGAAATCCTAGAGAGGATTGGCTCTGTTGCATACATGCTTTCACTACATGCATCCATGGGAATACAAAATGTGTTTCATGTGTCTTTTCTTAAGAAGTATGTGCATGATGCTAATCATGTAAATGATTGGATTGCCATCCAAGTAGAGCATGGAGGAAAATTCTAGGTCCAACTAGTGCACATATTAGATAGGAAGATCAAGGTGATCTAAAATCGAGCCATAGGATTAGTAAGGGTCCAACGGACTTGATACGGTTCTGAAGATGCTATATGGGAGCATGAGGATGTCATGCGAGAAGAGTACCCACAACGTTTTGAAGATGTTTGAAATTTTAATTGTACATTTTTATATACTGCAACGATGACAATACATAAATAAGGGGGAGGGGAATATAATACTCTAGGTTGAACCCCAAGTTGTAAATGTACATATGTTTTAAAGGCTAGTGAACTAGGGGCCAGAGTGCATCTGCGATATTATTCCAAAGAGAATGTATGTTGAAAGGTCATTGAGCCTATGATTTAAATTGTAATCACACTTTGATACATTAATAAAATACTTCATTATTACAGACCAATTCAAACATAGAGTATGGGGGGATATGACTCCATGAGAGGGAAAGGGGGCTAGGACCTAAGGAAAAGAGAAAGGGGGCATGGATGAGAGATACAGATAATATAAATTCATCGTCGTTCCCTAATCATGGATCTTCACCTATGCGAATTCGTCACCTATTTCCCACATGCTAAGTAGTCCATTGACCTACAAAGGGAAAGGAAGAAACCAATGCTTTCCAAATACTAGGGCCTTTAGGAGACTTGTTGGGAAACCTAAACCATTTTGACATTGACATACCCAGAAGATACTTATATTTGATAACTCGACCCCAAAGCGAATCACAACCCATGAGTCTCCATATGCTTCTGGCCATGAGGGACTAATAAAAAATGTAAATGTTTTTGAGGCCCCATCCCCCCAAATCTTTGAGGGTAGTCAATTTTTTCCAAATAACTAGGGGGATGCCTCTAGATTGATGAGAGCCAGACCAAAAGTATTGAAAACTCACCTTTTTGACATTAGTCAGAATGCCCTTGGGAATCACAACAATAGATGTCTAGAACATTGGGATGCTCTCGAGTACAGATTTAAAGAGAACAAGTCTTCCACCTCTTGAAAATAATTGATTGAATCATATCAAGACTTGTGCCTCAACCATTTTTACCATCCACAACCAATCGACGAATCTATCGATATCTGGCTTGAGATGAAAGCTGAGGTATTTGAGCCCAGACTCCAAGGTCTTAATTTGAAAGGGAAAAAGGATTTGAAACTCCTGAAGATCACAGGTTGAGAGGGGAGACATAAGCATATTGTATTTTTCATAATTTATTTCCAGCCAGGTGGCTTTACAAAACAACTTTGAACGCTTTTTAAAGCTAAGAGGTCCCTGTAACAACCTTTCCTCAAGTTTTTCACTTTAAAAAAAGTTTTCACCTCCAGAGATTTGATCCCTCTCAGTGCTTGATAGATCCAAGGTTAAGATGGATCTATATTTGTTTAATACATTAATATTAAAGTATTAAAAAATAATAATGTTATAAAATATATTAATATATTAATAATATTAAAATATTTTTAATATATTAATATATTTTATAATATATTATGACCTCTTTAACCACTACATTATTTTCGTGATCTGTTAATTGAATCTAGGGAAAATCCAAACAGAAAAAATTCAAACCTATATGTATATGTATGTATGTTTTTATTAATTATTATTTTAATGCGTTATGTTACAATATTGGGTTGTAGAGCGCCTCTCGGTGCAATAAATCTTATAACCTTTGGAGAGAGTATGGTTAATTAATATCATAGATAATGTAAATAATAACTTCATAACTTCATAGTGTAATAAAAGAGTGATAAAAAAATGGCTATGTCAATAAAACTAATATAAATTCACAAATTAATATTATAATTTTATTATTCACAAAATAATAATTTTTTATTAATATTATAATTTTTTTATTATATTCAAATCGTTTATTACACTTAAAAAAAATAAAACCAAAATATAATTAAAGTAGATTTTAAGTAGTTATTTCTTACCAATGCAAATTAATTTGAAGTAGTCGGGCACTTGCATGAAGTTGATGGTCGAAAAGGTGGCAATGGGGTGTGTATGAACATGCACACATAGGAACATGTGTCTGTTCTTAGTTGGGTGCTCACACAAATTTGATGGTAAAAAAGTGGCAATGGGATGAGCATGAATGCATACACACATTCTTAGAAATGTGCACACATTCCTAGAAATGTGCATGTGCTCCCTGAACCCCCATGCATGATTGCCAACTCATATTTTTAAGGAACAGATGCAATTTCCTAAACAGGATTGTCGTGCATGCACTTTAGAACACACATTCATTCCTAAGCAGGAGCACTCATGCGCTTTAGAACGTGCATGAATTTCTAAGAAAGACTGTGCACACATTGTAAATAACATGCACATTCCTGTTACGATGTCTAGGGCCTCAAAACCCATACCTAGTGCTAAAAAATGCTAATGTAACCTATGTACCTAATTAGAGGAAAAGGATGCTCTTAAGAGGTCATTTATGATTGTTCAAGGTGTCATTCTTAACCCCAAACGCCTAGAAGCTTCCTTTGTAATCTAACTCATTGGTTTGATCCCTCAACCATATCGACGGTCTAGAGACTCATACTTAATGTTCAAAACCTCATAATGTTGACTATCACCATTCAAAGACCAAGGATACCATGGAAAGATCATTTGTGGTGGTTTAATGTGTCATTGTTGGCTCTAAATGCCTATAACTTGCTTTAGTACATAAGGCCTAGGTTTCCTCTCTCAATCATGTCCAAGGACCCAAAAACCATACCGAGTGCTAAAAATATCTTAATGATGCCCATATTCCCACCTGAAGAGAAAATATCCACTCAAAAATTCATGTATGGTGGTTTTAGGTATCATTCATGATCCTTGAGCCCTAGAAGCTACTTAAAACCTTGATAGGTCAGGTGTGGTGGTTTGAGGTGTTGTGTTTGACCTTCGATTCCTAGAAGATTTCTACTTTAGCTAAGGCTTGGGTTTTCATTGTTTACCATATCAAGGCCTTGAGACCCATACCTAATGCTAAAAACCTCATGAGGGAACTAAATTCCTTTCTTAGAGGCCAAGGATAACCTCCAAAGGTCATGTGTTGTGCTTGAAGGCATTTTTTGTGGCTCTAGATCCCAAATCTTTCTTTAGGAACTAAGGCATGGCCTTCTTCCCTAGATTGTTTCTAGATCCTTGGGACACATAATTATTTCTCAAAAAAACCTAGTGGCACTGACATACCTAACCATAGGCCATGATACCCTCAAGAGGCCATGCTTGGTTGTTTGAGGAATCCTTCTTGGCCATGGATGGCTAGAAGCCTCCTTTAGGGCCTAAGTTTCATGTTTTCTCCCTGACCATGTCCAAGGCCCTCAGACCCATACTTAGTGCTAAAAATCCTAATGGTACCTATATACCTAGTTATAGGCTGCAAAGGATGCCCTTGGGAGGTCATATGTGGTGGTTCAAGGTGTCATTTTTTGCCCCAAAAACCTAGAAGCTTCCTTTAAGGACTAATTCTTGGGTGTATTCCCTTGACCATATCTAGGGTCTAGAGCTCATATTTAATGTTCAAAATCTCATAATTCTAACTATCCTCATCAAGAGACCAAGGATACTAGCTTGGAAAGGTCCTTTTTGGTGGTTCAACATGTCATTGTTGACCCCAGATGCCTATAAGCTTCCTTTAGGACCTAAGGCATGGGTTTCCTCTCTCGATCATGTCTAAGGACTCAAAACCCATACCCAATGATTAAAATCGCCTAATGATTCCTATATCCCCACCCCACTAGGCCAAAGATCCCCTCGAGAATTCATCTATGTTGGTTTGAAGTGTCATTCATGGCCCTTAAGCCCTAGAATCTTCCTAAAAACTCGAGAGGTTAGGTGTGGTGGTTTGAGGCATTGTGTTTAGCCCTATATGCCTAGAATATTTGTACTTTGGCTAAGGCTTGGATCCCCCCCCTCAACCATATCAAGGCCTTGAGAGCCATAGGTAATGTTCAAAACCATGTGAGGGCACTGACATCCTTTATTAGAGGCCAAGGATACCCTCTAGAGGTCATGTGTGGTGCTTCAAGTGATCTAGGTGGATATTGGTGGCCACCCACCTGTTCCAAATTCCAACTGGCTCATCTTGACAGTTTTCAGTTCAACACGTTTCTCTGTAATGGGGACATTTATTTGTAATTGTGGGTTATGAAATTATGGGGTTGTCCTGAATCCCTACACAAAATCTAGGTGGATATCAGTGGTTTCCCATGTATTCCAACTGGTTGATTTTGGAAGTTTTCATGTCAATACATCTTTATGTACTTCTAGGGCCATTTTGGGGCTCTAAATAGTGTTTTCTTGGATTGACACAATCAAACTATAGACAGAGTCAGATTTTGATAGTCTAATGCATAGTTCTTGAAATGACCTTTCCAATGGGCTATCACGTGCCTGGAACAAAGATCATCTGCAAAAGTTATGACCCGAGGAAGTTAATGTACTAGCTTACCCCAACGAGGCTCACATAACTTTTGGCGCTTCATCTCCTAGGGTTATGTTTTTGGATGTATAGGGTTTTGGAATTCATATTTATCATCAAAAGGCCTTTAGAGCCTCATTGTAATCATGTTATTTCGAATGAGCGTAGCCGTCACATATCTTCTCAGAGATAAAGTTGCCACCATTCTAGCGAGTCTTGCAATCTACATTTTTACAGTCTCTATACATTTCTTTCATTAATAGAAATCATGTATTGTTGTATTTCTCTATTTCTAGCCATTTTTATGTGTATTTCATTGTTATATCTCTACTTTCATTTCGTTCTGAAAATATTTCGGATCAGTGGTATCAGAGCAGTCTGTTCTTGATCATTTTTCAGTGCATGTCTCCGATGAGGTTCAAGTATAGCAAGTTGGGTCTCGTGCTTGTCTCGCTTGAGGAAAATATTTCTCGCACGCCCAAGAAACCCTCTATGGATATAAAAAAGAAAAATGGCGAAGAAGAATATTCTATTAACTTGTTGAATGAGCAAGCTCTCGCGTGACAGAGGGACAAAATGATGGAGAATTTTTCCCACATCCTTCAACACCTATCGATAGCAATAAACACATCTTCATCAAGAAACCACTTTAGAGGAACCTCTCCCTTCAAGGTACAAGTTAGATTTGATATTCTCGTATTTAAAGGTTAGATAGATGTGGATGCCTTAGAACAATGGTTGAATTTGCTAGAAGGTTATTTCTTTGTTCACCATTTTTTTGACAGGGAAAATATCACCTTCACACTCCTCAAGGCTCTCCCCCATGTCAAACATTGGTGGGAAATTTACTGGGAGCAAAGTTCCACAAAGGAATATGGAATATATGGGGCTGAGCCCACTTGGGATATTTTTCTGGATGCGGTCAAGGAACAATACTACCTTGTTGATAACTATGAAGACCAATACATGAGATGGACCACATTGTGGTAAGAGAAGAGATAAACAATGTTGGAGTTCAAAAATACTTTCCATACCTTGCGCACCAAGCTCGGTATCAAATAATTTGAGCGAAGTATGGTTATGAAATATCGCGGGGCTCTGTATAGGTACATCCAAACCGAAATGGATTTCCTAAACATCTCATCATTAGGAGTTTCCTATCAATATGCTGTCAAAATTGAGCAAAAATTTAGGCACCAGAAAAAATCGGAGTTCGGGTCTGCAAATATGCAACAACCAAAGCATGGTAAAGATGACCCTAACCATCAGCCTTCCGAAAACCATTCCAAGATACATGAAAAGAAGGGTAAGGGAAAGAGGAAGAATGACACTAGGAAGTGGTGTGACTTCCATAAAAGTCCTTGGCACAACACTGATGAATGTCGCTCGAAACAGTCATTGGTGGATGAGGTCAAAGACAAGGAGCCGAACCCTCATTCGAAATATGATCTAGAAAAGATTGAAAAGAGATAGATCATCGATGCATACCCTAATTCTATTATCGTGACCACAACAATTCAACTAGAAGAACCAGTAGATCCTGAAGAGGGGGAGCACCTATAACATTCACAGACGTGGGTGAAGGGGACCCCATTGCATTTCATTATTGATAGCGGTAGCCAGAAGAATATCATCTCAGTTGAGGTCATAAAAAATTTTGGGTTGTCGAAAAAACCACACCCGTAACCATACAACATCGGGTGGCTTCACCATGGATGAAATCTCTGTGTCAACCAATAGTGCCACATGTCGTATGGTATCCATCCCTTCAAGTATGAGGTAGTGTGTCATGTTACCCCTCTTGATGTCTGTGATTTTTTTTTGGGCCAACCATAGATTTTGAAATGTCATGTTGTTTATGAGTCTCGACCCTGTAGTGTCATTATTACTCTGGGGGTCATCTCTATAGGATACCAGATGTAGTTCTGACTATTGTTCCACCAAAACAGTGCTGCAAGGGAATCTGTCATATTGGAAAATTCATCCTCTTCACAACATGTTTAAAGGATGAAAAGAAGGCCACTACAACCACTTCATCCTCAACACCTTCTATCCAGCAGAAGCATATTTCAAAAGAGAAAAAATATTGTTTCTTCACCTATAATGGTGCCTACACAATGCCCCGTCAAACCCATAGATAACAGGTTGGTGGAACAGATTCAACCCCACCAACAACAGGTTCATGACAAACTTCCACATAACAAGTAGCGCAACTTCTCCAACAAGGCACACAACTCACCAAGATTCAAGTTCAAAAAAATCTTTCCCCTCTTTCGCGGGTACTCAATGTAATGGAGACCATTTCTTCCTAAGGGGGGGAGGATTGGTCCAGGTGGATATTGGTGGCCACCCACCTATTCCATATTCCAACTAGCTCATCTAAGTGTTGATGTGGTAGGTGGTGACATAGCAGAGGCTGACGTGGCAGGTACTGACATAGCAGAGGCTGACATGGCAGGTGCTTTGGCAGGGATGTGGACCAACTAGTGGTCGACACATGTCTGTTTGTTGGGAGAATGGAAGGGTGCCACATGGCTCATCCAAGGGCTTCCATGTGGAACCCCCTTTTTGTTGGTTAAAATTTTATTTCAGACTCCAACAAGGTCGAACCCGCGACCTTTGGTCATGGGCAGAGACTTTTCAAGGTTTGAGCTACCAACCCACCCACGGTTGTTTTTTTTTTTTTTACTATAACGGCTATGGGTCGTTGATATTAAAAATGGAAAAAATATTGCCCGAGATTTACATTCAAATAGTCTACTGACAATTCATTTCCTGGATGCCTGGGTTCACGACAGATCTCCCTGGATACAGAGCTCTGGGATTTGACGATCTGTTACTTTTTCTGAACTGAGCAAACGAGCTGACATACAGGTTTAGAGATCTTTGGGCAGACAGAGATTTAGCAACGGCCAAACGCAGCTTCAACAACAGCCAAACGCGACGGCTTCAGAGCTCCTAATGCTGTGCATTGAATCTCCTGAATGCCTGAGATTCGATGCAACTTGACTTATACCAACTGGATCATAATGAGCCAGGCTTCGATGGTTCTGCCTGAACTATACCTTGCTTCCCAGATTTACTAAGAAGCCCTTCGTTTCTAATCAGCGTTTTGATGGTTCCAACAGAAGGGGGGATGATCCTGGCAGAGAGAGGAATGCCAGAAGTCGTTCTCCTATTGGTCTCCAACTTCCACTTAGTGTTAATTTGAGATCGCTGCTTGCCTGAGAGAGATTGCAGAGTGATCCAGACAACTGGGTTCACTGTATCTTTAATGTGATACCATTCCTGCCTTCCTTGATCGCGAGAGTTCTTTGCAACAGTGGGACTGCCTTTGATACAGGGTACCTTGGGATCCTTGAGCTGAAAGGACAACCCCTTTCAAGAGGTGATAGGAAATGATCTGTCAGTGACAAAGAGAAATAGACTACGGGATAGGGCAGAAAGAGTCCCTTCCATTGATTTTGATTTCCCCTTTTCCCATGGAGGAGCCTACATTTGCCTCGAAATCAGCTTGCTGATTTAGACCTCTTAGCACATGATAGAACTTGACTTGATCGAACTCCCTCACTAGGTTCAGGATTCTGGAGAAGAGCTGAGACAAAGGGAGGTGATTCGGTCTTTTTCTTCCAGCCAAGGATTGAATTACGATCCTGGAATCCCCAAATACCACCAGATTTGGAATTAGAAGAGTCCTTGCTTGGCTGAGGCCTTTCCATAGAGCGAGGTATTCCGGTGAGTTGTTGGAGAGAAGACCAAGTCCCCAAGCGAAGGAGAGGAATAAATTTCCTTCCGGATTATAAAGGACACCACCTCCCCCTGCATTTCCGGGGTTACCCTTTGAAGCACCGTCAATCATCAGCACATGCTTATCAAGTGTGGATCTCCACTTGATGAATTCATTTTCTTCTAGTCTGATTTCCCAGGGAGAATGAGTACTCTGCGAGGTCTTGATCCTTGACACCAGCATTGGGTCCAACTCAGAAAACCAGTTATGGGTAGCCTGATCAGGTGAAAATTCATTACAGAGCAAGGGTTTAGAAGACACTAGCTCGTTGACTAAACTCTTAACTTTTGATGCCAGGCGAGCAGGAGGAGATGCTGAATCTCTGAAGATTCTTCCATTTCATTCCAGCCATATGTTCCAGCAAATTAATTTAGGAATCCATACCCAACAGTTTTTTAGCAGACTCATTTTTGCCAAAGGGAAGGGAGCTGTGTTCAACCAAGAATGAAAGAGAACAGAAATGGAGGCAAGAAGGGTAATATTGAGCTGGCCCAAGACCAGATTCCACAGCTCACAAGCATATGGGCAGAGTAAGAGCAGGTGGACAACAGATTCCTCATTGTTGTAACACAGAGGGCACCTTGAAGGGCCTTCCCACCCTCTTTTCCTAAGAATGTCGAAGGTGAGGATGCTATTGTGTAACAAGGTCCAACAGAAAAGGTCAATCTTGGGGAGAGAAGGGAAATTCAAGAGAGTATTCCAAAGAGTGGGATCCGAGGGGACCCAAGGAATGTCCAATAAAGCAGTGTAACCATCAACAACGGAGTACTTTCCTGTAGTGCAGCCCCATCCTATCTTGTCCTTCGATCTAGCAGAGATGGGGGACAATCCCTGCAGTGCTCTAAGGAGACTTTTTGCTTCCCTGTTCAGGAAATGAGGGACCTCTCCCAAATCCCAAGAGCTCCAAGATATTTTATCATTCTGGTTCCACACCGATATGTCCCACAGGGTTTTCTGATTTTTAGAGATTAGCCAATTCTTTATGTTGTCCAGCTCTGGATTCTGGCCTAAGGGAGAATTTCCTAGAATCGAGTCCTCCCAAAGGTTATTTTTTTCCCCATTTCTAGGGATCCAGTAAAGATTGTTATTGATCAAATCCTTCACCCTTAGACATAGAGCAAACACAGTAGATCCTTTCACTGTAACCAGAGGTCTGTCCAAACATCTTTCTTTGTGGCCCTGGAAGTATTTCAGCCGAATAGCCTTGGTGCTCCAGGAGATTTTCTCATAGACCATTCTCCAGAGGATTTTCCCTCCCAAGGCTACATTGTGGGTGGCTACATCTCGGATCTGCAGCCCTCCCTCAGCTTTGGGTGTTTTGACTTTATCCCAATTTACTAAGTGGATTTTTCCTTCTCCTTTCTTCCCTCCTTCCCAAAGAAATCTTCTCAACAATTTGTCTATTTGGGAGAGAATGCCTTTTGGAGCCAGCAGCGAGGAGGCTTGATAAATCGGCATAGCAGTCAGGACTGAATTTATTAGAACCAGCTTGCCCACTTTGTTCAGCCAAGAGGTACCCCAGGACTTGATTTTTCTTTTGAGTTTGTCTATCTAGGAGAAGCTTTGACCAAAGGGATTCCAAGATAATTAATCAAGTCCCAGGCTGTAGTGCCTTCCATTTCAAGGGCTCTAGAGATATCCAACATTTCCCTTGGGGAGCAGTTCCACCCATAAATTTTGCTCTTTCTGTGACTGATCTCACTTCCTGAAACCATTTTATACTCATCTAACTCTCTTTTGAAATTAGAGGCATACCTGAGGGTTGCAGGGCTCAAGAGCAGGGTATCGTCAGCAAATTGGGCATGATTTAGATTTCTAATCCGAGGTGCTATATTGAGGCCAACCAGGGATTTCTGCTGGAGGCAATTATCTAATTGGAAGCTTAAAACAGAGGCTTGAATAGCATACAACAGGGGGGACAGGGGGTAGCCATGTTTGAGGCCCCGGGAGGCTTGAAAAAAAGGGGTAGATCTTCCGTTTACAAGGGGAGCTATCCAGGGACCGGAGATACAAGCCTTAATCCAATTTATAATTTGGCTGTGGAATCCTAACTTAGACATAACTGCAGACAGAAAACTATGGCGGACTCTGTCAAACGCATTAGCAAGGTCTAGTTTGACAATCATACCTTTCTCTTTTCTTTGGCAGATGGAATGAATCGCTTCCTGGACCAGAATAATGTTGTCCTGAATATGGCGGCCTTTCACGAACCCTCCTTGGTTTTCAGGAATGATCTTAGGGAGGATGGATTTGAGCGTATTCGCGATGATTTTGGTTATTAACTTGTAGCCTATGTTGCACAAGGAGATAGGCTTGAATCTTGAGAAACTTCGTGCTCCCTTCTCTTTCGGAATAAGGGCAAGGAAGGACGATTTTGTGCTCCCGCCTATCTTTGCACAGGTCTGGGACTTTTTTACCATTCTGATCAAGTCTTTCTGAATAATATCCCAGCAGGAGATGAAGAATCTGGCTGAAAATCGATCAGGTCCAGGGGCTTTGTCTAGATCCATCCCCTCCAGAGCAGTTCTTATTTCTTCAGCGGTGACCGGAGCTATTAGTTTTTGATTGCTTCCTTCATCAACCAGCAACGGGATCAGATTAAGAGGGTAGTTGTCAGGGTTAGGAGCCTCCCTATTCTCTTCCGTGAACAGGTCTTGGAAGAAATCATGGGTAGCTTGCTTGATGTCATCAAATTTTGATAAAGTTTGCCCCTGAAATTGAATTTCTTTTATGGTGTTATCACTTTGGCGGGCTTTGTCTTGTTTATGAAAGAAAGAAGTATTCTTATCCCCTGCTTGGAGCCAGAGGCTCCTTGATTTAACTCTCCAATATTCCTCTTCTCTTCTCCAAGCTCTGTGTAACTTTTTTTGCAACTCAGTTTCTCTATCTAGATCGCTGTCAGAAATTGGGCCACTTTCCATTGCTAGCTGATGGTT
>ML811957.1:70627-86674 GCA_009831015.1 Picea engelmannii
CTAGGGAAAATCCAAACAGAAAAAATTCAAACCTATATGTATATGTATGTATGTTTTTATTAATTATTATTTTAATGCGTTATGTTACAATATTGGGTTGTAGAGCGCCTCTCGGTGCAATAAATCTTATAACCTTTGGAGAGAGTATGGTTAATTAATATCATAGATAATGTAAATAATAACTTCATAACTTCATAGTGTAATAAAAGAGTGATAAAAAAATGGCTATGTCAATAAAACTAATATAAATTCACAAATTAATATTATAATTTTATTATTCACAAAATAATAATTTTTTATTAATATTATAATTTTTTTATTATATTCAAATCGTTTATTACACTTAAAAAAAATAAAACCAAAATATAATTAAAGTAGATTTTAAGTAGTTATTTCTTACCAATGCAAATTAATTTGAAGTAGTCGGGCACTTGCATGAAGTTGATGGTCGAAAAGGTGGCAATGGGGTGTGTATGAACATGCACACATAGGAACATGTGTCTGTTCTTAGTTGGGTGCTCACACAAATTTGATGGTAAAAAAGTGGCAATGGGATGAGCATGAATGCATACACACATTCTTAGAAATGTGCACACATTCCTAGAAATGTGCATGTGCTCCCTGAACCCCCATGCATGATTGCCAACTCATATTTTTAAGGAACAGATGCAATTTCCTAAACAGGATTGTCGTGCATGCACTTTAGAACACACATTCATTCCTAAGCAGGAGCACTCATGCGCTTTAGAACGTGCATGAATTTCTAAGAAAGACTGTGCACACATTGTAAATAACATGCACATTCCTGTTACGATGTCTAGGGCCTCAAAACCCATACCTAGTGCTAAAAAATGCTAATGTAACCTATGTACCTAATTAGAGGAAAAGGATGCTCTTAAGAGGTCATTTATGATTGTTCAAGGTGTCATTCTTAACCCCAAACGCCTAGAAGCTTCCTTTGTAATCTAACTCATTGGTTTGATCCCTCAACCATATCGACGGTCTAGAGACTCATACTTAATGTTCAAAACCTCATAATGTTGACTATCACCATTCAAAGACCAAGGATACCATGGAAAGATCATTTGTGGTGGTTTAATGTGTCATTGTTGGCTCTAAATGCCTATAACTTGCTTTAGTACATAAGGCCTAGGTTTCCTCTCTCAATCATGTCCAAGGACCCAAAAACCATACCGAGTGCTAAAAATATCTTAATGATGCCCATATTCCCACCTGAAGAGAAAATATCCACTCAAAAATTCATGTATGGTGGTTTTAGGTATCATTCATGATCCTTGAGCCCTAGAAGCTACTTAAAACCTTGATAGGTCAGGTGTGGTGGTTTGAGGTGTTGTGTTTGACCTTCGATTCCTAGAAGATTTCTACTTTAGCTAAGGCTTGGGTTTTCATTGTTTACCATATCAAGGCCTTGAGACCCATACCTAATGCTAAAAACCTCATGAGGGAACTAAATTCCTTTCTTAGAGGCCAAGGATAACCTCCAAAGGTCATGTGTTGTGCTTGAAGGCATTTTTTGTGGCTCTAGATCCCAAATCTTTCTTTAGGAACTAAGGCATGGCCTTCTTCCCTAGATTGTTTCTAGATCCTTGGGACACATAATTATTTCTCAAAAAAACCTAGTGGCACTGACATACCTAACCATAGGCCATGATACCCTCAAGAGGCCATGCTTGGTTGTTTGAGGAATCCTTCTTGGCCATGGATGGCTAGAAGCCTCCTTTAGGGCCTAAGTTTCATGTTTTCTCCCTGACCATGTCCAAGGCCCTCAGACCCATACTTAGTGCTAAAAATCCTAATGGTACCTATATACCTAGTTATAGGCTGCAAAGGATGCCCTTGGGAGGTCATATGTGGTGGTTCAAGGTGTCATTTTTTGCCCCAAAAACCTAGAAGCTTCCTTTAAGGACTAATTCTTGGGTGTATTCCCTTGACCATATCTAGGGTCTAGAGCTCATATTTAATGTTCAAAATCTCATAATTCTAACTATCCTCATCAAGAGACCAAGGATACTAGCTTGGAAAGGTCCTTTTTGGTGGTTCAACATGTCATTGTTGACCCCAGATGCCTATAAGCTTCCTTTAGGACCTAAGGCATGGGTTTCCTCTCTCGATCATGTCTAAGGACTCAAAACCCATACCCAATGATTAAAATCGCCTAATGATTCCTATATCCCCACCCCACTAGGCCAAAGATCCCCTCGAGAATTCATCTATGTTGGTTTGAAGTGTCATTCATGGCCCTTAAGCCCTAGAATCTTCCTAAAAACTCGAGAGGTTAGGTGTGGTGGTTTGAGGCATTGTGTTTAGCCCTATATGCCTAGAATATTTGTACTTTGGCTAAGGCTTGGATCCCCCCCCTCAACCATATCAAGGCCTTGAGAGCCATAGGTAATGTTCAAAACCATGTGAGGGCACTGACATCCTTTATTAGAGGCCAAGGATACCCTCTAGAGGTCATGTGTGGTGCTTCAAGTGATCTAGGTGGATATTGGTGGCCACCCACCTGTTCCAAATTCCAACTGGCTCATCTTGACAGTTTTCAGTTCAACACGTTTCTCTGTAATGGGGACATTTATTTGTAATTGTGGGTTATGAAATTATGGGGTTGTCCTGAATCCCTACACAAAATCTAGGTGGATATCAGTGGTTTCCCATGTATTCCAACTGGTTGATTTTGGAAGTTTTCATGTCAATACATCTTTATGTACTTCTAGGGCCATTTTGGGGCTCTAAATAGTGTTTTCTTGGATTGACACAATCAAACTATAGACAGAGTCAGATTTTGATAGTCTAATGCATAGTTCTTGAAATGACCTTTCCAATGGGCTATCACGTGCCTGGAACAAAGATCATCTGCAAAAGTTATGACCCGAGGAAGTTAATGTACTAGCTTACCCCAACGAGGCTCACATAACTTTTGGCGCTTCATCTCCTAGGGTTATGTTTTTGGATGTATAGGGTTTTGGAATTCATATTTATCATCAAAAGGCCTTTAGAGCCTCATTGTAATCATGTTATTTCGAATGAGCGTAGCCGTCACATATCTTCTCAGAGATAAAGTTGCCACCATTCTAGCGAGTCTTGCAATCTACATTTTTACAGTCTCTATACATTTCTTTCATTAATAGAAATCATGTATTGTTGTATTTCTCTATTTCTAGCCATTTTTATGTGTATTTCATTGTTATATCTCTACTTTCATTTCGTTCTGAAAATATTTCGGATCAGTGGTATCAGAGCAGTCTGTTCTTGATCATTTTTCAGTGCATGTCTCCGATGAGGTTCAAGTATAGCAAGTTGGGTCTCGTGCTTGTCTCGCTTGAGGAAAATATTTCTCGCACGCCCAAGAAACCCTCTATGGATATAAAAAAGAAAAATGGCGAAGAAGAATATTCTATTAACTTGTTGAATGAGCAAGCTCTCGCGTGACAGAGGGACAAAATGATGGAGAATTTTTCCCACATCCTTCAACACCTATCGATAGCAATAAACACATCTTCATCAAGAAACCACTTTAGAGGAACCTCTCCCTTCAAGGTACAAGTTAGATTTGATATTCTCGTATTTAAAGGTTAGATAGATGTGGATGCCTTAGAACAATGGTTGAATTTGCTAGAAGGTTATTTCTTTGTTCACCATTTTTTTGACAGGGAAAATATCACCTTCACACTCCTCAAGGCTCTCCCCCATGTCAAACATTGGTGGGAAATTTACTGGGAGCAAAGTTCCACAAAGGAATATGGAATATATGGGGCTGAGCCCACTTGGGATATTTTTCTGGATGCGGTCAAGGAACAATACTACCTTGTTGATAACTATGAAGACCAATACATGAGATGGACCACATTGTGGTAAGAGAAGAGATAAACAATGTTGGAGTTCAAAAATACTTTCCATACCTTGCGCACCAAGCTCGGTATCAAATAATTTGAGCGAAGTATGGTTATGAAATATCGCGGGGCTCTGTATAGGTACATCCAAACCGAAATGGATTTCCTAAACATCTCATCATTAGGAGTTTCCTATCAATATGCTGTCAAAATTGAGCAAAAATTTAGGCACCAGAAAAAATCGGAGTTCGGGTCTGCAAATATGCAACAACCAAAGCATGGTAAAGATGACCCTAACCATCAGCCTTCCGAAAACCATTCCAAGATACATGAAAAGAAGGGTAAGGGAAAGAGGAAGAATGACACTAGGAAGTGGTGTGACTTCCATAAAAGTCCTTGGCACAACACTGATGAATGTCGCTCGAAACAGTCATTGGTGGATGAGGTCAAAGACAAGGAGCCGAACCCTCATTCGAAATATGATCTAGAAAAGATTGAAAAGAGATAGATCATCGATGCATACCCTAATTCTATTATCGTGACCACAACAATTCAACTAGAAGAACCAGTAGATCCTGAAGAGGGGGAGCACCTATAACATTCACAGACGTGGGTGAAGGGGACCCCATTGCATTTCATTATTGATAGCGGTAGCCAGAAGAATATCATCTCAGTTGAGGTCATAAAAAATTTTGGGTTGTCGAAAAAACCACACCCGTAACCATACAACATCGGGTGGCTTCACCATGGATGAAATCTCTGTGTCAACCAATAGTGCCACATGTCGTATGGTATCCATCCCTTCAAGTATGAGGTAGTGTGTCATGTTACCCCTCTTGATGTCTGTGATTTTTTTTTGGGCCAACCATAGATTTTGAAATGTCATGTTGTTTATGAGTCTCGACCCTGTAGTGTCATTATTACTCTGGGGGTCATCTCTATAGGATACCAGATGTAGTTCTGACTATTGTTCCACCAAAACAGTGCTGCAAGGGAATCTGTCATATTGGAAAATTCATCCTCTTCACAACATGTTTAAAGGATGAAAAGAAGGCCACTACAACCACTTCATCCTCAACACCTTCTATCCAGCAGAAGCATATTTCAAAAGAGAAAAAATATTGTTTCTTCACCTATAATGGTGCCTACACAATGCCCCGTCAAACCCATAGATAACAGGTTGGTGGAACAGATTCAACCCCACCAACAACAGGTTCATGACAACCTTCCACATAACAAGTAGCGCAACTTCTCCAACAAGGCACACAACTCACCAAGATTCAAGTTCAAAAAAATCTTTCCCCTCTTCCGCGGGCACTCAATGTAATGGAGACCATTTCTTCCTAAGGGGGGGAGGATTGGTCCAGGTGGATATTGGTGGCCACCCACCTATTCCATATTCCAACTGGCTCATCTAAGTGTTGATGTGGTAGGTGGTGACATAGCAGAGGCTGACGTGGCAGGTACTGACATAGCAGAGGCTGACATGACAGGTGCTTTGGTAGGGATGTGGACCAACTAGTGGTCGACACATGTCTGTTTGTTGGGAGAATGGAAGGGTGCCACATGGCTCAGCCAAGGGATTCCATGTGGAACCCCCTTTTTGTTGGTTAAAATTTTATTTCAGACTCCAACAAGGTCGAACCCGCGACCTTTGGTCGTGGGCAGAGACTTTTCAAGGTTTGAGCTACCAACCCACCCACGGTTGTTTTTTTTTTTTTTACTATAACGGCTATGGGTCGTTGATATTAAAAATGGCAAAAAGATTGCCCGAGATTTACATTCAAACAGTCTACTGACAATTCATTTCCTGGATGCCTGGGTTCATGACAGATCTCCCTGGATACAGAGCTCTGGGCTTTGATGATCTGTTACTTTTTCTGAACTGAGCAAACGAGCTGACATACAGGTCTAGAGATCTTTGGGCAGACAGAGATTTATCAACGGCCAAACGCAGCTTCAGCAACAGCCAAACGCGGCGCCTTCAGAGCTCCTAATGCTGCGCATTGAATCTCCTGAATGCCTGAGATTCGATGCAACTTGACTTATACCAACTGGATCGTAATGAGCCAGGCTTCGATGGTTTTGCCTGAGCTATACCTTGCTTCCCAGATTTACTAAGAAGCCCTTCGTTTCTAATCAGCATTTCGATGGTTCCAGCAGAAGGGGGGATGAGCCTGGCAGAGAGAGGAATGCCAGAAGTCGTTCTCCTATTGGTCTCCAACTTCCACTTAGTGTTAATTCGAGATCGCTTCTTGCCTGAGAGAGATTGCAGAGTGATCCAGACAACTGGGTTCACTGTATCTTTAATGTGATACCATTCCTGCCTTCCTTGATCGCGAGAGTTCTTTGCAACAATGGGACTGCCTTTGATACAGGGTACCTTGGGATCCTTGAGTTGAAAGGACAACCCCTTTCAAGAGGTGATAGGAAATGATCTGTCAGTGACAAAGAGCAACAGACTACGGGATAGGGCAGAAAGAGTCCCTTCCATTGATTTTGATTTCCCCTTTTCCCATGGAGGAGCCTACATTTGCCTCGAAATCAGCTTGTTGATTTAGACCTCTTAGCACATGATAGAACCTGAATTGATCGAACTCCCTCACTAGGTTCAGGATTTTGGAGAAGAGCTGAGACAAAGGGAGGTGATTCGGTCTTTTTCTTCCAGCCAAGGATTGAATTACGATCCTGGAATCCCCAAATACCACCAGATTTGGAATTAGAAGAGTCCTTGCTTGGCTGAGGCCTTGCCATAGAGAGAGGTTTTCCGCTGAGTTGTTGGAGAGAAGACCAAGTCCCCAAGTGAAGGAGAGGACTAAATTGCCTTCCGGATTATAAAGGACACCACCTCCCCCTGCATTTCCCGAGTTACCCTTTGAAGCACCGTCAATCATCAGCACATGCTTATCAAGTGTGGATCTCCACTTGATGAATTCATTTTCTTCTAGTCTGATTTCCCAGGGCGAATGAGTAATCTGTGAGGTCTTTATCCTTGACACCAGCATTGGGTCCAACTCAGAAAACCAGTTATGGGTAGCCTGATCAGGTGAAAATTCATTACAGAGCAAGGGTTTAGAAGACACTAGCTCGTTGACTAAACTCTTAACTTTTGATGCCAGACGAGCAGGGGGAGATGCTGAATCTCTAAAGATTCTTCCATTTCATTCCAGCCATATGTTCCAGCAAATTAATTTAGGAATCCATACCCAACAGTTTTTTAGCAGACTCATTTTGGCCAAAGGGAAGGGAGCTGTGTTCAACCAAGAATGAAAGAGAACAGAAATGGAGGCAGGAAGGGTAATATTGAGCTGGCCCAAGACCAGATTCCACAGCTCACAAGCATATGGGCAGAGTAAGAGCAGGTGGACAACAGATTCCTCATTGTTGTAACACAGAGGGCACCTTGAAGGGCCTTCCCACCCTCTTTTCCTAAGAATGTTGAAGGTGAGGATGCTATTGTGTAACAGGGTCCAACAGAAAAGGTCAATCTTGGGGAGAGAAGGGAAATTCCAGAGAGTATTCCAAAGAGTGGGATTCGAGGGGACCCAAGGAATGTCCAATAAAGCAGTGTAACCATCAACAATGGAGTACTTTCCTGTAGTGCAACCCCATCCTCTCTTGTCCTTCAATCTAGTAGAGATGGGGGACAATCCCTGCAGCGCTCTAAGGAGACTTTTTGCTTCCCTGTTCAAGAAATAAGGGACCTCTCCCAAATCCCAGGAGCTCCAAGATCTTTTCTCATTCTGGTTCCACACCGATATGTCCCACAGGGTTTTCTGATTTTTAGAGATTAGCCAATTCTTTATGTTGTCCAGCTCTGGATTCTGGCCTAAGGGAGAATTTCCTAGAATCGAGTCCTCCCAGAGGTTAATTTTATCCCCATTTCCAGGGATCCAGTAAAGATTGTTATTGATCAAATCCTTCACCCTTAGACATAGAGCAAACACAGTAGATCCTTTCACTGTAACCAGAGGTCTGTCCAAACATCTTTCTTTATGGCCCTGGAAGTATTTCAGCCGAATAGCCTTGGTGCTCCAGGAGATTTTCTCATAGACCATTCTCCAGAGGATTTTCCCTCCCAAGGCTACATTGTGGGTGGCTACATCTCGGATCTGCAACCCTCCCTCAGCTTTGGGTGTTTTGACTTTATCCCAATTTACTAAGTGGATTTCTCCTTCTCCTTTATTCCCTCCTTCCCAAAGAAATCTTCTTAACAATTTGTCTATTTGGGAGAGAATGCCTTTTGGAGCCAGCAACGAGGAGGCTTGATAAATCGGCATAGCAGTCAGGACTGAATTTATTAGAACCAACTTGCCCACTTTGTTCAGCCAAGAGGTACCCTAGGACTGGATTTTTCTTTTGAGTTTGTCTATCTAGGAGAAGCTTTGACCAAAGGGATTCCAAGATAATTAATCGAGTCCCAGGCTGTAGTGCCTTCCATTTCAAGGGCTCTAGAGATATCTAGCATTTCCCTTGGGGAGTAGTTCCACCCATAAATTTTGCTCTTTCTGTGACTGATCTCACTTCCTGAAACCATTTTATACTCATCTAACTCTCTTTTGAAATTAGAGGCATACCTGAGGGTTGCAGGGCTCAAGAGCAGGGCATCGTCAGCAAATTGGGCATGATTTAGATTTCTAACCCGGGGTGCTATCTTGAGGCCAACCAGGGATTTCTGCTGGAGGCAATTATCTAATTGGAAGCTTAAAACAGAGGCTTGAATAGCATACATCAGGGGGGACAGGGGGTAGCCTTGTCTGAGGCCCCGGGAGGCTTGAAAAAAAGGGGCAGATCTTCTGTTTACAAGGGGAGCTATCCAGGGACCGGAGATACAAGCCTTAATCCAATTTATAATTTGGCTGTGGAATCCTAACTTAGACATAACCGCAGACAGAAAACTATGGCGAACTCTGTCAAACGCATTAGCAAGGTCTAGTTTGACAATCATACCTTTCTCTTTTCTTTGGCAGCTAGAATGAATCGCTTCCTGGACCAGAATAATGTTGTCCTGAATATGGCGGCCTTTCACGAACCCTCCTTGGTTTTTAGGAATGATCTTAGGGAGGATGGATTTGAGCGTATTCGCGATGATTTTGGTTATTAACTTGTAGCCTATGTTGCACAAGGAGATAGGCTTGAATCTTGAGAAACTTTGGGCTCCCTTCTCTTTCGGAATAAGGGCAAGGAAGGACGATTTTGTGCTCCTGCCTATCTTTGCACAGGTCTGGGACTTTTTTACCATTCTGATCAAGTCTTTATGAATAATATCCCAGCAGGAGATGAAGAATCTGGCTGAAAATCCATCAGGTCCAGGGGCTTTGTCTGGATCCATCCCCTCCAGAGCAGTTCTTATTTCTTCAGCGGTGACCGAAGCTACTAGTTTTCGATTGCTTCCTTCATCAACCAGCAACGGGATCAGATTAAGAGGGTAGTTGTCAGGGTTAGGAGCCTCCCTATTCTCTTCCGTGAACAGGTCTTGGAAGAAATCATGGGAAGCTTGCTTGATGTCATCAAATTTTGATAAAGTCTGCCCCTGAAATTGAATTTCTTTTATGGTGTTATCACTTTGGCGGGCTTTGGCTTGTTTATGAAAGAAAGAAGTATTCTTATCCCCTGCTTGGAGCTAGAGGCTCCTTGATTTAACTCTCCAATATTCCTCTTCTCTTCTCCAAGATCTGTGTAACTTTTTTTGCAACTCCGTTTCTCTATCTAGATCGCTGTCAGAAATTGGCCCACTTTCCATTGCTAGATGATGGTTTGAAATATCTATTTGAGCCTTAATCCTTTCCTGGATAGGAGAGTTTCGATTTTTGGCCCAAGCCTTTAGGTCTCCTTTTAATCTTCTTAATTTCTCTTCCCAAATGAAGAAGGGAGATTCAGTGATAGGATGACTCCAAGAATCCAAGACGGTCTCCAAGAACCCCTCAGAGCTGACCCAAAGGGGGATGAAGCAGAAGGGGATGGGTCCCAGGTTTTCCCCAGAGGAGAGGGAAAGGGAGATCGGTTTATGATCAGAGGTGTAGGAGGGAAGAATATCAGAGGAAGCATAGAGGCCTAGGGTTAGGAAGGAGGAATGCAAGAGAAATCTGTCCAGTCTTGCAGCTATATGGCCAGGACCTGATCTTCTATTGGTCCAAGTGAACTTACCTTTGCTAGGATTTATATCTTCGAGGTCCCAATCTAGCATGAGATCCTCGACCCATTCTCTGGCCGGGTCTCTTACAGGAGATCCCCCTTTTTTCTTAGAGGTGGCTAAGGTGACATTAAGGTCGCCTGCTAGGACAAAGTTTTCATGGGGGTTATGACAAAGGAAATTGTGGATCGAATCCCAGCATTCTTTCTTTTCAGATAACAAGACTGGAGCATAAACATTGAAAAGACTTACCAAGTGTCCTGAATCTTTATGGAGAAATTTTGTGAACAGCCAGTGGATGTTTCTTTCTTCTTCTACAAGCTCTAGAACAGAGGAGTTCCAGAATGTGCCTAGGCCCCCCGAGGCACCTCTGGAACTGACTGCTCTTCTGTTACCTCTCTTCTAGAACAAATTTCTTGCTTGGAGGGCTTCAAAGTTCTCCATCTTCGTCTCCTGGATAAGCAAGACTTCAGGATTTGACAATCACACAAGATCTTTAACTGCTTCTGTTTTTACTTTGTTGCCAAGTCCTCTGCAATTCCAGGAGACCAATTGTATTAAGAACCAGAGGGGGAGGTGGGGGCTCCCTTAGGAGCCTTGCTTTCCTTTACAGATGATCTGGTTATTATCATGTCCGGGATAGTTTTCTGGGATCCAACCATTACATCCTGGTATGATCTTTCTTCCCTCTTTTTCCTATTGGTTTTTTGTCCTCTTCCTGCTCTTTCTAGGGTTCCCACTGAGCTGGTGGTTTCAGTGGATTCTTCATCTGAGTCAGCCCCTGACTCGGTGCCCAAAGAGATGTGTTCTCCACCTGTTTTCAGATGGTCCTCAGCAATATCACTAATATTTTCAGGAGGATCCGGGGGAGGTGCCGAAGGCTGGGATGGAAGGGAAGGGAGAGGGGAAGCAGAATGTGGTCCAGGAGGGGGAGCTGCTGGAGTGTTCGAGGAGGAGGGTTGTCCACCACCCCCAGAGGATCGACTGTCCCTTGCTTTCTGCAAGTTTTTATTCCGCTTTACTTGCTGCCACCCATCAATGGATTCTTTCTCTGTTGATTGAAGTTTTGGACAGTTCTTCTGAAAATGCCCATGCTCTTGGCAGTTTCTACACTTGAAGGGCAGATGTTCATAGTCCACTTTTTGATAGTGAGACCAGTCTCCTACCGTGAGTTTCACTACTTCGGGGAGGCCGGCTTCCAGGTCGACTTCCACATAGATTCGGGCACAAGTATAGTTTACCTTGGTTGCATCTTTGTCTATGAATCGTCCTATTCCATTGCCGATCTGCTGTAGAGACTCAAAACTCCAACAATGCACTGGGAGGTTGGGCAACCTCACCCATACCGGAACTTCCTTGGGGAAATCCACATTTGGGTCGAAATCAGGAGTCCACCGATTAAGGTAGAGCCCTTGAGTGCCCATGAAATAAGGGCCACTTCTGAAGATCAGATCTCTGTCAGTTTTGTCTATGAACTCGAATATGAAGTATCCTCTTCCCACCGGGTAGCAGGTGACCCCATGCTTTAGATGAGGTTTCCAATTCCTCTATATCCAATCATCTGTTGTATTTGGGGAAGGCCAAATCCCCATAAATTGGCTAACTAAGCCTCTATCAGCCAAATCCAACGCTATTTTGACTGGCTGGGTCTCTGGAAGGGCGATTTCAGGGATCTCATCGAGTTTCTTAATAAATTTCGGGACCTGAAGGGGGCCAGAACGCTTGCGACTGCTGCCCACGAGTTTTCTGAAGGAATCTGCGTCAGAGAGGGGGGGGGAAGAGGTCGAATCCCCACCCCCAGGGGTGGCCATGGATGTCGAGGGAAATATTAGGCTATGCTAAACCCTATCGCTGCTAAACCCTTTCGATTTTTTGCATACGTCCGAGTCTATCCCACCCACGGTTGTTACTTAACCCCTATGCCTTAAATTTTTTTATTAAGTTTGATTAATGGTTCATCCAGGCAGAGAAAAGGCTGAGGATTATCCCCAACCATTGGTCACTACACCGTAACCTACACTACCACATGAACATACGCAAATATTTTCTAAGGAACCAGTCAGACGGGTGCTAAAATGTAGGTCAACGCTTGGCCACATGGGGCCATGTGACCATAACCTCCGTCGGGAAAGGTGCATATGCTCCCTAATGGTGAAACAATTTGCCCTAATTTTTGGAATGGCTCGTGTCCTGGGTTTTTTGCATGGGAAATGCTCGGAGCAAGGTTTAGTCACACAGAGGTGTGTTTTTGCGAGAAAGTAAAATACGTTATTCGGGAAAAACTTCCAGGGAGTGCATTTTTCTCAGTTTTTGGCCAAACCAGGTGCAGGAAGAGCCCAACTAGGGGTTTTTAGACATTTTGGAGCCATTGAAGCCATATATTTTTCATTATGAGCATTGTAAAGCACTTATTTTGACACTTTGAGTATATAATTAAAATGATCCATTGGAAGCTGGACAAGGAGATGTAGCCCAAGAGAGGGGTGAACTCCTTTATCATTTTGTTCAGTAAAAACTCATTAATTTTATGTGCTTGCAAAATTCATTCAATTTCCTAAGTCACATAAATATTTCACTTGAAAATTTGTATGCACAAACCTTTTTTCATTTTCAGATCAAGTTGGTATCAGAGTAAAGTTTTTTGAAGGTTTGATTGTTTTCAAGTGTTTGTTTTCCAATGCTTACAAGGTTGAAGCTCACAAGAGGAGAAGGTCAACTTGTAGATCCCAATTCTCAAATTTCAAGAAGGATAATTATACATTCAACTCAAGCTTCAAGGAGGCATTCACCAAGTATGGCTCATGAGGAGAGTCATGCAATTCCTACTTCGGAAGATGAAACTTTCAGTAAATCTTTTTATGATATGACAAAAATGGTGAAAGATGCATTTTAAGAAAGGAATGCAAGGTTTCAAGGTGAAATCTCAAATCCTCCAAGAGGTAATGAAGATAGTGGTGATAAAAATCCAAAAGGAAGTGGATGGAATGGTGATACTCCACCTCCTTCACCTCCATCTTCCACTTCTTCTACCATTTCACAACCACCTCCAAATTCTCCAAAAGAACATGGTAAAATTCCTCCACAAACACCTTTTCTTAAGCTTGATATTAAGTTTTAATTTCCTATGTACAATGGAGAGGTAAATGCTGATAAATTGGATAATTGGATTCGTCAGATTGCCGTGTATTGTAGGATACAAAGAATCAAAGATGATGAAACTAAGATTCATCTTGCTTTTCTTAGATTGGAAAGTGCAACAATCATTTGGTGGGATGCCAAAAATCAAGAGGACACGAATAAACATGGTAAATTTGATCCTCTTGGAATGATTTTATTGTTTCACTTAAAAGACAATTTATCCATTAGCATACATGCAGAAAGCTATCATGGATTGGAAAAAATTTAGACAAGCTAAAGGGAAAAGTATGCAAAGATACACTCAAGAATTTAGAAGAAGAGCTTTGATTTTGGGTATAGATTTATCTTCTCAAGAAACTTTACTCAAATACATTGGAGGATTGTATAACTATTTGAGACACACAATTATCATGTTTAACCATACAAATCTAGATGAAGTTTGTGTATAGACAACTCATTTGGAAGCAAGAGGGGAGAATACTCCTCAATAGGGCAACAAGAAGCCATTTTTTAACGGAGACAAGGGTAAGAGGAAATTCAAAGGAAATGGAAGAAATAATTCTTCAGTCAAGAAAGAGGGAGAGAAACTCGCATGTAAACATTGTTCAAAAGATGGCCATGATGAAGACCGTTGTTGTAAACTTCATCCTGAAATGAGTCCCAAAAAGTTCAACAACAAAGGAAAACCAAAGACTGTTGCAACTACACAACATGATTTAGGATCTGATTCTAGTGATGAAACAAAAATCATAGCCATGGGTTTTCAAGGTAAGGACTCTATTGCAAGTACTAGTTCTTCAAGTAGTAGCCTCAATGAAACTCAACATGAAAAAGAAAGAATATAGATTTTCCACATAAGGGTTATTTCAAAGCATACCAAGATAGATACTCTATTTGATACTGGATATCAAGCAAACCTCATCTATGAAGATATAGTTATAAAGTTGCATTTGGAAGCTACTCCTCATCCTAAACCATATCCTCTAGGATGGATATGTGACAATGCCAAATTTCATGTGACAAGAAGATGTAAAATTAGATTTTCCATCAATGCAAACTTTATAAATGAGGTAGATCTTGATGTTATTCCATTGGATATCTGTGGTATTGTGTTGGGAATCCTATATTTATATGATAGGAGAGCCATCTTTCATCATCATGAGAACAAACATCATTTGTTTAAAAATGGATTTGAGTACATTGTTAGAGCACATACAAAGAAGATGAATTTGTCACTTGTAAATGTTGGACAAATGAAGAGATTAGTCAATGCTACTAAGAAATTTATACTCTTGATGATCAAACCCAAAGAAAATGTTGAAAAATAAGTTGTCCAAGCTTGTGATGTAAAGTTAAAATATGATTTATATTAGGTCGTTAACCAATATGATGAAATATTTCAGGAACCAAAAGGATTGCCTCGTAAAAGGGGTATCCAATATGAGATTCAATTGCAAGAAGATTGTCCTCTTCCAAACATTGGTATGTATAGGATGTCAGTCATGGAGAATGTTGAAATTAAAAAACAAATCCAAGAGTTGATTGACAAAGGGGTTATCATGCCAAGAACTTAGCCATGTGGGTCACTAATTGTTTTGGTACCAAAGAAAGATGGTACATGGCGCATGTGTGTAGATTTCAAAGCCTTGAACAAGATTACAGTAAAGAATAGTTATACTCTTCCTAGAATTGATGATTTGCTTGATCAATTGAAAGATGCTAAGTATTTTACTAAATTGGATTTGAGAAGAGGATATCATCAGATAAGGATTGTTGAAGGAGACACATGGAATACGAATTTCAAAAGAAAGAAAGGTTTTTTTAATGGATGATTATGCCATTTGGACTTTGTAATGCTCCTGTTACATTCATGAGAGTTATGAATGATGTTTTAAGGCCTTTTCTTGATGATTGTGTTATCGTCTACTTGGATGACATTTTGATATTTAGAAAATATCGTGAATAACATGTTATGCATGTAAAGCAAGTTTTAGATGTCTTGAAGAAAGATTTTTTTTTTGAAGATGTCTAAATGTGATTTTGGAAAGACCTCACTTGTTTACTTGAGACATATTGTTGGAGGAGGAAGATTTTTGGGAGCCCAAGCCCAACAATGTGACAGAGGTAAGAAGCTTTTTGGGAGCCCAAGCCCAACAATGTGACAGAGGTAAGAAGGTTTTTGGGAGCAACCCAATATTGGAGAAAGTTTTTTGATAACTTCTCTTCAACTGCAGCTCCATTACATACAGTGACAAGCATCAAGCAAGTTTTCCAATGGGGAGGCAAGCAACAAAAATATTTTGATGCATTGAAGGAGAAGATTAGTTTAGCTCCGGTTCTTGCACTTCCTGATTTGAGACAACCATTTGATATACAAACAAATGCAAGTAACTATGCAATCAGAGCAATCTTGTTGCAACATGGTAAACCCATTTGTTTTCATTCTAAAACAATTAATGGTGTTGTGATTAATTATCGTACATATGATAAGAAGTTGTATGAATTGGTGCAAAGTGTGAAAAAATGGAAACATTATTTGTTGGGAAAATAAACTATCATTCACACAGATCATCAACCATTTCAATACTTACAATCACAAACAAAGCTACAACAAGCAAGACACTTCAAATGGATGGATTTCCTACAACAATTCCACTTGGTTATCAGGTATAATAAAGGCATTTATAACAAAGTTGATGATATGCTTTCTAGGACTATTGTTAGTGCTTCAATTATTCTTAAATTCTACCATGTATGAGAGATATGTTGAACAATAGCTGATTTTAAAGAGGTTTATGCAACGTTGTGTCATTCTAACCAATTTGAGGAATTGGATTACCATGTGCATGATAAGCTTTTGTATCATCTTGGCAAGTTATGTATTCCATAGGGTGAAAGAGTCAACATCATAAGGGAAGCACATTC
>ML811957.1:87591-104161 GCA_009831015.1 Picea engelmannii
CTAGATGGGTTGAGGTTGGAAAGGTGAGGAAACTGTACCCTCATCTTCAGATTGACTGAAATTAGTCTTTTGGAGGTCCAAAAGCTTCCCAATGGGGAGGAGTGATCCAGGGGATCAAAAAAATGCTCAAAACTCAAAGTTCTTAGAATTGCTCGAAAATGGATTCATTGTGTAGATAACATCCTCACGATCCCAATGCAACTTGAACAGGCTCAAAAGGAGTCTGTATGGATGACATATCGTGTTCTGTCCACTTTTCTAAAAAAACAAAAAATGTTGACTTTGTAGTCCGTATAGTCCACGTGTCAGCTGAACGTACGAATGTATGACTGATGTGGAATGTGTTGGCATGGTAGAGGATGATGTGGCAGGTGGTGACATAGAAAAGGCTGATGTGGAAAGTGGTTTGGCAGTGACGTGGAACAACTAGTGGTTGACACATGTCTGTTTGTTGGGTGAATGGAAGGGTGCCACATGGCTCATCCAAGGGATACCATGTGGCACCCCCTTGTTGTTGGTTAAAAGTTTGTTTCAGACTCCAGCAGGGTCAAACCTGCGACCTCTAGGCATGGGCAGAGACTTGGTAAGGGGTAAGATACTAGCCTACCCATAGTTGTTACTTAACCCCTATTCCTTAAAATTTATATTTAAGTTTGATTAATGGTTCATCCGGGCAGGCAAAGGGTTGGAGCTTAGGCCCAACCCTTGGTCACTACACCATAACCTACACTACCACATGACCATACGCATGGAGTTTCTAATGGATTAGTCAGATGGGTGCTAAAATGTAGGTCAATGCTTGGCCACATGGGGCCACACGACTGTAACCTCCGCTGGGAAAGGTGCCTATGCTTCCTAACGATGAGATATTTTGCGCCAATTTGTGGAATGGAATGCATTTTGGGTTTTTGGTATGGGAAATGCTCAGACCCAGGTTCACTCACACAGAGGTGCGTTTTGGCAAGTAGGTACAACAAGCTATTCAGGAAAAACTTCCAGGGAGTGTATTTTTCTCGTTTTTTGGACAAACCAGGTGCAGGAAGAGCCCAACTAGGCGTTTTTGGACATTATAAATCCATTGAAGCCATTTATTTTTCATTTTGAGCATTATAAAGCATTGATTTTGACACTTTGATCATATAATGAAAATGATCCTTTGGAAGCTGGACCAGGAGAGGTGGCCCGAGAGAGGGGTGAACTCCTTTATCATTTTGATGTGTTATGTGCTTACTTTTGATGGTTTTTTATGATTGTTTATGTTGTTCATGTTAAGTAAAAACTCATTAAGTTTATGTGTTTGCAAACTTGATCCAATTTTCTAAGTCACATTAATATTTCACTTTAAAATTTGTACACACAAACCTTTTTTCATTTTCATATCAATTGCTTCCTAAGTGGGTAGGATTGATCCAGGTGGATATTGGTGGACACCCACCTATTCCAAATTGCAAGTATCTCATCTTGATAGTTTTCAGTTCAACAAGTTTCTTTGTAATGGGGGCATTTCTTTGTAATTGTAGGTTCTTCACTTACAGGGCTGTCATGAATCCCTACACAACATCCATGTGTATATTGGTGGTTTCCCACCTATTCCAACTGGCTTAGTTTTGAAGTTTTCATGTTAGTACATATTTTTGTACTTCTAGGGTCGTTTTGGGCCTGTAAATAGTGCTTTCTTGGCTTTCCATAGTCAAACTGTAGAAGGAGTCAGAGTTTGATGGCATAATGTGTAGTTCTCAAAAATACCTTCCCAACAGGCTATCACGCACCTAAAATGGAGATCATATGAAAAATTTATGACCCCAGGAAGTTAATGTACTAACTTACCCCAACAAGGTGCACATGACTTTTGGTGCTTCATATCATAGGGTTAGGTTTTTGGATGTCTAGGGTTTGGGAATTCATGTTTATCATAAAAAGGCCTTCAGATCCTTATTGTAATTATCTCCTTGCGAATGAGCGTAGCCGTCACATCTCTTCTCAGAGATAAAGCTGCCACCATTATAGCAAGTCTTTTAATCTGTATTGTTACAGTCTTTGTACATTTATTTAATTAATAGAGATCATGTATTTTTGTATTTCTTTGTTTCTGGAAATTTTTATGTGTATTTCATTGTAATGTCATTGCTTTCATTTCGTTCCGAAAATAATCTGGATCATCATCGCATTATTTGTGGGTCTAGATGCCAAAACTTTCTTTAGGACCTAAGGCATGGCCTTCTTCCCTAGATTTTTTCTAGGGCTCTAGGACACATAATTATTGCTCAAAACCACCTAGTGGCACTAACATCCCCAAGAACATGCCAAGGATACCTTCAGGAGGCCATGTGTGGTTGTTTGAGGCATCCTTCTTGGCCCTAGATGGATAAAATATTCCTTTAAGACCTAAGGATCATGTTTCCTCCCCCGACCATGTTTAGGGCCCTAAGACCCATGCCTAGTGCTACAAAATGCTAATGGTACATCTATACCTAGTTGGAGGCAAGGGATTCCCTCGGGAGGTAATTTGTGGTAATTCAAGGTGTCATTGTTGGCTCCAGAAGCCTAAAAGATTCCTTTATAGCCTAACTCTTAGGTTTTTTTCCTTGACCATATCTAGTGTCTAGAGATTCATACTTAATGTTCAAAAAATCATAATCTTGACTATCCCCATCCATAGACCAAGGATACCTTGGAAATKTCCTTTGTGGCAGTTCACAATGTTGTTGTTGGCCCTAKATACCTAAAAGMTTCCTTTAGGACCTACATCCTGGGTTTCCTTTCCTAATCATTCCCAARTAASCAAGACCTATACCCAATGCTCAAAATCTCCTAATGATTAACATATCCCCACTTGAAGGCCAACGATACCCTTGAGAGGCCATMTATGGTGGTTTSAGGTGTCATTCATGACTCTTGATCCCTATAAGCTACCTAAAACCTCAAGAGGTTGAGTCTGGTGGCTTGAGGCATCATGTTTGGCCCTAGATCCCTAGAAGCTTTGTATTTTGATTAAGGATTGGGATTTCCCCCTTAACCATATTAAGGCCTTAAGATTCCTAACTAATGCTCAAAACCTTATGAGATAAATCACATCCTTTCTTAGAGGCCAAGGATACTCTCCAAAGGTCATGTGTGATACTCTGAGGCATTATTCATGGCTCTAGTTGCCTCAACACTTTCTCTATGACCTAAGGCATGCCCTTCTTTTCTACATTATTTCTAGGGCCCTAGGACACATACCTACTACTCAAAGCCCCCTAGTGGCATTGATATCCACAATCATAGGCTAAAGATACCCTTAGGAGGCCATGTGTGGTTGTTTAAGGCATCCTATTTAGCTATGGATGGATAGAATCTTCCTTTAGGGAATAAGGTTCATGCTTTCTCCCCTAACCATGTCTAGGGCCCCAAAACCCATGTTTGAGGTGACATTATTGGCCCCAAATGCCTAAAATATTTATTTAGTGGCTAAGGTTAGGGTTTCCTTCCCCAACCATGTTCAAGGAATAAACCCAAATTTAGTGCTAAAAACCTTCTAATAGATCCATATCCCCTCTTAAATTCCAACGGTCCCATAGAAAGGTCCTATGTGGTGGTTCAAGCCCTTGTTCATGTCCCTTCAGCGTTAGAATCTACCTTTAGGGATTCAGGCATGAGTTTCATCCCCAAAACAGGGTCAAGGAAATGAGACTCGTACCTAGATATCAAAATTTTCTAATGGTGCCCATATCCAAACTAAGAGGGAGATGATACTCTCAAGACATTAAATGTGGTGGTTCAAGGTGTCAATGTTGGAGTTGGATTCTTGGAAGCTTACTTTAGGTCCTAAGTCTCAATATTCCTCCCTTTACCATGTCTAATGCCCCATGATCTATACTTGGTGCTCAAAAACTTCTAATGGTGTCCATATTGTAACTTCAAGGATAACTATCCCACAGAGAGATCATTTGTGGTGGTTTGAGGACTCATCGATAGCTCTTGAGCCATGGAAGCTATGTTTTAGGCATAATGAGCAATTTTCATCACTTTACCTTGCTCCAAGTCTTCAGACCTATACTTACTTCTCCAAAAACCCTAATGGTGTCCATATTTATACTAAGAGGAAAATGATACACTTGAGAAGTCATGTGTGTGGGTTCAAGGTGTTGTTTTTGTCCTTGGATGCATGAAGTCTTACTTAAAGGATTAAATCATAGGTTTATTCTTGCCACCATTTTGAGGAACCCTTGACCCATAACTTGAGCTCGAAAATTGTAATGTTACACATAAATCTACTTGGAGGCCAAATATCCCCTTCAGATGTCATGTGTTTTTCATGGGCCTTAATTCCTATAATATTCATTTATGGTATAAAACCTAGGTTCCCCCCCCTAACCATATATGGGACCCTGAGACCTGTACGAAATTCTAAAAACTTCATAATATCGTCAATATCCCCACTTGGAGGGCAAGGATATGTTGAAGAGGTCGTTCTTGAACCTTGATGCTTAGAAGCTTCCTTTATGGTAAAAATTATAGGTTTCCTCCTTTAAATATGTCTAAGGCCTGAAGAATAATGTACCTAGTATAAAAAATCCCCTAATGGCACCCATATCCCTAGTCAAAGGAGGTGATAACCTTGAGAGGGATTGTGTGGTGATTCAAGGTGTTTTCCATAGCCATGTATTCCAAAAATATTACTTTATGGTCAAATCACCCTCTTTCCTCCCATGACCATGTCAAGGGCCTCAATACTTATAACTAGTGCTCAAAATATTCTAACAATGCTCGTATCCCTACTTGGAAGAAAAGGATGCCCTCGGGATGTCATATGTGGTAGTTTGGGTCATTTTTCTTCGCCTATACGTTTAGAAGCTTTATTTATGGCCTAAGTTTTAGGATTCCTTTGCAAACCATGTCCAAATCCATAGGAATAATACCTATTGTCGAAAGTTTCCTAATGTCATTAATATCCCTATTCATAGGCCAAGGATATCATTGGGAGTTCAAGTGTGGTGGTTCAAGGTGTTGGTATGGGACCTTGATACTTAGAAGACATATCTACAACCTAAGGCCCAAGTTTCCTTCCCTTGCCATGTCAAAGACCCTGGTACCCATACTTAATTCTCAAATCCTGTTAATTTCATTGAAATCCCCACTTGGAGGTGAAGGATATACACTGGGAAAAATAATTTAGTCACAAAAGCATGCACATCATTAGGAACACATGTGTGTTGTTAGGAATGCACACACATTATTAAGAAGACATGCATGATTTATAATGTGTGTGCATTCCTGTCATTCAAATATTTTTGGGTGGGATTGACAAATTTAAAATAAGTGTTTAATGACTTATTTGCTTTGGATTTAGGTTCAAAATGACAAACCTAGTGGTTTGGGATGCAAATACATCAAAACCTCCATTTTTATCAATGGCTCTCAATATCTCTATTTTTCATGTTATATGAAAGTACACACACATATAGAATCAACTATGCAAATTCCAAATATATAATCCAAAAAAATATTGTTTACTATTTTTAATATATTTTTGTCTTGACATATATTAGAAGCTTAAAATACATACAACTTTTATTCCTGCTATAACTTTTTATCGCCTTAACCATTTTTAAAAAAACAATTATATGCTACACTCGTACAGATGGAGATCTACAATTAAAAATAAAATAAAAATGTTTGGTTATGTTAAAACCCTCATATCCTCTATAATACAAGGCCTTGTAATTTCAAGGATATAATGACTTTCGTAATTAAAAAAAAATATTAACATTATAAATTTGTAAAAAATATCCCTACATAAGAACAATGTGTTCTCTACAATTCTACATTTTTTTAAGGAAATTCCATCATTTGGGTACTCAACACTTTCACTGATGGGAATAAATGCATTATATTTTGCATGAAAAATAACACACCATTGTTAGAAAAACTCAAATTTCACATAGTCATACACAAATTCTATGAATAAAAATTATGTATTTAAAAAGCTAATTCAATTTCTTGCATTTAATTTTTTTTACACCATATTCAAATCAGGGATGATTTTAAGGATGAAAATTTATATTAAAATGTAGAAACATGGGCTAATCTTACTAGTCATTAATATGCAAAATGTAAAATGTTTGGCGATAGTTTTGTAAAAATATTCAAATTTATCAGGATTTTATATATTTTCTATAAAATTTTGGCGATTTTTAAGGTAAAATAATTTTATTCTATGGAATTTGGGCGAATCGTTTTTAGAAAAAATGGAAATTAGCCAATATTATTTTGGGAAAACCATGGAAAATTAGCCCATTTGCGAAATTTAGCCCCTAAAATCATCTATGATTCAAATTCATTTTGAAAGTACCTTAAATCATCCCTATCATAAGCTTACACTCACCCAGTCATCTCTTACCAATACAATGATATATTATAACATAGGAAATTATTTTTTGTATACAAGAAAAGTCTCCAAAATATTCAATATTCATTTCCTAAATGCTTAAAACCATGATACATTCACATTCAAAGTCTGCAGAGGTATACATACCCTACCCCCCTCTGGATTTGAACTTGTGACCTCTTAGGAGGAAACACATGTTCTTAACCATTAGGCCCACATATGGGTTTGTGTGTGTGACTTTCTATTTATTTATTTATTGGTTTCTTTTGTTTACGAAAGGTATATGTTAAATTTTTCTATATAAAAATGTTAAGCCCATGTACACTTTGCTTTTTCCTTTATGATGTAATAAATAGTGGGAAACCCTCCAAGTACTTTCCCACATTTCGTGGTTGGTAAAGGAGGTAATCGTTCAGCCTGATTACGAGCATGTTATCCCCATTTTGTGGGATAAATAAGGATATTATGTCTCAATGCCCTCAGGTTGCAGATATGGAGTGTTGAGAGACTACATGACCAGTAGTATCCACTTGCAGAGATGGAGACCCTTCTCACCACCATAGAGGTCAGAGATTTTCAGATGGCATCTACTACACTAGTTGGCTTCCGAAAGGAACTAGGCCTTGCTCCACGAGGTACAATTCAAGTATTATGGTGAGTTTCATTTCAATATTTGAGGCATTTGAGTATGTTGTATCTTAGACTGCTTTAGATTTCATGACATATGCTTGGACATTAGGCCTTTGTCCCCTGTTTCACCTTAGTGGTTGAAATTGTGCCCTAGTAAGTGGTCTTCCTTGGGAATGGTTTTTCAACCAGGAACTACCTTTAAGAGCCATCGTACCATTCCCAATCATACTTACCACTTTTCATCAAATAAACCCCCCATTTCCTTATCTTGGGATTTTAGGGTGTATTGACCCAAGAAGGGGTTGTCCCTCATTCTATTGGAAGAAGGGGATAAAGAACCAAAGGGATTTTTGTTGGGAAAAATATAAAACCTATGTATAAGACTTCCAGATGCTTCGCCCAAGGATCCCCCAAGAAAACAATGAAACACTTATTTGTAAGAAAAGGGGGACCCACAAGAATAAATGATAGAATGATTATGGGATTAGTTGGAGGATAGGAGGTCTCATCATGACCTGAACTATCATTATCATGGGTATCTAATGGTATGACATTACCATCATCTGGCCACCAAGCCAGTGTAGTGGCTCTCAGTTGCACAACTGAGAGAAATGGGGTCTCATCATGAGCCATCCTTCTCATTTATGCAAGGTATTTGTGAGTGGAATTGTCATTATATGGACACCACGCTAGGATAGTGGCCTTCAACATGTCCTTAAAACTTGAAAGAAACAAAGAATGTTAAAATGATGGGATTGGAAAAATTGTATTTGCAAACGAAGGTGCCACACACCCTCTACAAAGGCACCCATGAATGAGATACCACAACCCCTTGTATGTCATGAACCCCATTCCCATTGAGTCATTATCCTTAACCACTTCATACACTTTACATGGATTAGAGAGGGATCACTTGGGAAACACTCATTGACCTAGGTAAATATCTACCCAATAGGACACCTCGTCAACCCTCCCATATCCAAGCTGGGCTAGTGACATAATGTGTTTGAACACTTACTTGTTTGACAGGGTAATATTTGATGCACATGATTAGGTGGCTCATTTATTGATTTGATTTACTCACCACGATGTTATAATTTGAGATCCTTGGAGGGTGTGCTTATTTGTCTTTGTAGGACCTAGTTGGTGGACAATTTTGGAGGAACAAGCCTATCTTGGGCTTCCATGGGGCTTGAATCCCAGAGGTTGGATGCCAAGGGAACAGATGTCGGATGAGAGAGATGTACCTTTGGAGGCATAGAATATGACTTGAGAGACATGACCTAGCCCTCACATGCCAAATGGTTTTCCTAGGAGAGGAAAAATGTCATCTTTTAGAGGCATGACATCATGCTTAAGGGGATTGAGGTGGTGATGGCTACACATGTAATGTTTTGAAGGAAAGAACCCTTGGATATTGAAGAAGAAGGTTATATTGGAGACACATGGCCTTTGTAGGCCCAACCCTATCATCTCCGACTCAATGTTTGACCTAAAAGTTCCAAAACATCCCTCCTAAAGGGGTGACATCACTCTTAGGGTTTTCATTTGTGAAAAAGTAAAAATTAGATTGAATTGTTTTATATTATTTTGTAAAAGGGGAAATATTAGGGTTGTTGACCCCCGATCTTGTGGTTTAGCCTAAAATTACGTGGACAGACTATTTTAGTGACATTTTGTATAAATAGAGATGATAAGATCTCATTGTGAGAAGTATTGGACTGGAATTTTCACTCTCTTTGGCTAGTTTCTCTCATGTGCTCTTGTGTATGGCTATCTCTTTGGTTAGTGGTTGATGGAAGAGATTTGATAGCCTTGGAAGGCTCTTCTTTTCTATTGTGGTGGTTTGTATTAGATTGTTTCCTTGAATTGGTAAGGCTTTTTACATTGTGCTATCATTTGTTATTCAATTCAAGGTTATTTTTCTAGAGCTAGGTGGGAATTATAAGGGCATGCACCCCCACCTTAGTCTCCATAACTTTATTCTTAAATTTTATTTGTTTAACAAGGGTTTCTAAGAGAAGTACAAGTGCATACACCCTCTTAGCCTAAATCCCAACTAGAGATACTTGCCTTGGGGAGTAAGAGGATTTACACCCACAAGGAGGTAGTACCTCTAGATAAAAAGATTTATTGATTCCATTAACCCAATCATTAAAGGCACTAGTCATTTACTTGTTTCATTGGAGAAATAAATTGTTTCCTTGGTAAATGTGAAATTTTCAAGTATTGAAGTTGTCTCTTTGGAAAAGTGTTCCTTGAGCCTTTGGCTCTGTTGCCTCATTGAGGTGTCCCCTTTCAACCATAAATTATTTCTTCTATTACAAAAATAACCTATAGCCAATAGGGCTGCATAAAACTAACCCTCCAACCTCTAATAACTCCTAAACTAACCATATGAATTGGCTACAATTTTTCCCTAACTCTCTACTAACCTTAACACACTTATCTAGCTAGTTAGAAGAGGTTTTGAGTGGTTGATTCTTCTGATATTAAGTTTGGTTTTATACATCCATAAGGATGATAAATGTCACTGCAACAATCTTTTGTTCCATCCTTGTTTTTTTGTGCTAGAGTATTTCTTAATCATTGTTGAGTTGATCTAGCTTTCACTAGCTTGTCTCTTGTTCATTTTATTATATTCTTAGCACTTATATTGCAGAATTTTCCATGTTTATCGAGCTGATATATATCATTTAATTTTTCTACAATTAGGGACAACAATATTAACTTTATTTTCCAACTAACATATTACAAGCATCCTTGGTTTTCATTGTGTCTCGGGCAAGTAATTTACTCTCGACAGGTTACTCAAATCACTTGGAAACCATTAACCCTTCTCAAGACTCTTTTACAAGATTTTCCTACCATATATAATTGACCTCTAGGGACATCCACTCATAATTATAATTTTCCATATAAATCCCCCCTAGGGTCACCAATATTCCTCCCTTTAGGTGACTACCTCACCTCTAAAGTGACAGGAACACCCGCCTAAGGTGACAGTGGGTAGGTGCTCTCCAATTTGTCACCAATTGGTGGTTGGTCGGGATTTTCCATACCTAAAACTTGTGTGATAACATTTTGGCGTCGTTTCTGGGGAGGATTTTGAATCTTATTCTGAACCCTAATGACACTTTGGAAATCTATCCCGAAGCATTTTCCCTAGCTTTCCTAGTGACTGCAGCCAAGGATGTTTCCTTTCCACCTTTCTTGATGATCTCTTATTGAAGTTCGTCTAGCGACTCCACTAAGGTATTACCCTGAGTAATGGAACCATGGCCTCATGGGACTCACCATATGCATTCCATAAGGTTTATCCCTCCTTTGATTTTCATGATATCCCTGGGTATCCAAATCATTTCTCCCTGGAGTGGAGGACAAGTTGCCTTAAATTTAATGGCGATCCAGCTCTAGCAGTTACCCATGTCGTCAATTATATGAAGTATGCTTCAATCTTAGTTGTGCTACATGAAAATGTGATACATGAGGATGTGCTAATGGATATTTTTGTAACTTCACTGGAATTAAGTCAGAGGAATTTTCTTGCACGATCATGTAAACCGAAGAGAATTCCTTCTTATACCAATATCATTGAAGAATTTCTCAGGCATTATCGTCTAGCTACCTAGAATTTGCAAGATACTTTCCAAGAGCTCAAAGATGTTCTCTTTTTTGTAGATGAGGATGAATAAAATCTTGGATAAGATCCCGATGAAGAAGTATTAGAGGATCCCATTGATGTGACATATATTTTTGAAAAAAGGCACATGAAGCACTCTACATTAAGAATCAAGCCTCGTGTGATGAAGAGGCAACAGAGGAGCATGCCCATGAAGAGACAAAAGAATCCTGATGAAGTGAAACATGTTGGGGCATCATTATCTTTTCTTACGCTTGATGTAGTTGAGGTTGTATAGCCATGTTCTCCTCTTGTTCATGAAGTTGAAGAAGCAATTAGCCTCAGTGATGAATTTGTTGGAAATTTGATTGTCATTGATGTCAACCTTGATAAATAAGTGAAGTATCATTGATTGATTGGTTTGAGAAGCATTGTCAATATTGGACATATTTTTATGAAGGTGACTTGAATTTCAAGCATTGTCAATATTGTGCATAATGTTATGAAGGTTGGACATAATGTTATGAAGGTGACTTGAATGTCAAGAATTGTCAATATTGGACATAATGTTATGAAGGTGACTTGAATAGCAATAGAAAGATAATGTTGACTAATWTATTGTATAAGCTTGATACACTCATMTTGTATTGTATAAATTTGAGATTGTGTCATTAACATCCATGCACAAAAGAAGAAACTATCCAGATAAAAAGGGTAAATGGATAATTCAATATGGATCCATACAAATAAAAAATAAATAAGTTAATAAGACATGGTTCATTAAAAGTGATTCATAAAATATCAATTGAAGAAGAGTCCAGAAATGAGATAGAATGTTAATGGTGGATGTTTGGTGAGGAAGCATTGACACCATTGAGTCACAAGTCGAGTCGATTCAAACAACAATAAAGTCGACTATCTGGAAGTCAATCGACTACAAGACGAGTCGAAGACAAGTCAATTGACTGCAAGCCTGCAGATTGACAAAAGTTGGAGAAGACAAGTCGATCGATTTCAAGACGAGTCGAAGACAAGTTAACCAATTGAAGGTTGAAGTTGAAGAAAAATTGAGTTAGGAAATACAAGTCGGCCAAAGAAAGTTGAGATGACCAAAGTCAAATTTCTCAAGTCGGTTTTCTTCCAAGTCGAGTCGGTCCAAGAAAGAAGTAACATAAAGGTCGAAGTTGAAGAAAACTTAAATACAAGTAAGGTCGAGGCTGAAGCAATATGGGTTGAATAGAATTGAAATACTAAGTCGAAATTTCTCCTAGTTGAGTCGACCAAAACGATGTTTGTTGGTAAAATGAGGAAGCAAATATGAAAAAGGGTGATACCAAGTCAAATCTTTAGTGACTAGTAGCTGAGAGGGAACGAATTTTAATATAACCATCAAGTAAAATATTTACAAGTTGAGTTTAAATAATCACCAACAAAGGAGATATGTGGAGGTCGATTTAGACATTCACAAAAAGGTAATATGTATTGAAGTCGATTTGGCATCCAAAGAAAGAAAATATGAGAACGTTTCCTTCAAATAACCGTCTGTATCGGCCACCTCACACACTTTCTGGGGAAATTTCCTACGTTCCATCTAATTGGGAATGTTCTGCAAAAAAACCATGTTGTAGAATTTTAAATTTCATTTACGTCACTCTAGAATATTCATACGAAAATCACTATCTAAATTGGTGTACGAAAATAAATTAATAAAAGTTACCATTTGTGTTAATTAAATGAAGGGGTGCAATGTTTCATTCCAAAAGGACACATTGTTTCAAAGTGGCACCCTTTGGAGGACTATATAAGTAAAGGAATATGAAGGCAAGAAGGGTTTCTTGGTGGATATAAATATATGTATATATAATGTATTGAACGAAAGTTCATTCTATCAGGTTGGTGCTTGTTTACAAGCTGAGTCTTGTCATGAGGATTGGATTCCTCACATCTCAGTTGGATCTAAGATCAACTAGCTGAGTCTTGTTATGAGGGTTGGATTCCTCATTTCTTAGTTGGATCTGAGAACTACAAGTTGGGTCTTGTATCAGAGAGATGGATCTCTCATATACAGTTGAATTTGAAGATATTAAAGGATTGATTTTATTTGTATTCAATCAAGTTAAATAAATAAAAGAATGTTATTTTATCTACTTCATATAGTTTGTGTTATACATGTTTATGAATAATTAATTGAACTGCATATATCTTATTTTTTTAATTTAGTTAATCTATGAAAGTGTGAAAAGTATTCAAAATTTCCAGACACTTATTCACCCCCCCTCTCAGTGTAAGTATGTGTTTCAACATAATTTGAGGAGCCTATTGAAGACGTCCATGCATCTACTCCTCCTGCACACTAATACAAAGAGATGATCATTTGTGTTGATGGTCTTATGAAAGAACCTTTAGATATGGTTGATGATCCTATAGACACTTTCATAGAAACTGGAAGATGCATTTGGGATCTTGGTCATCTCATTTTTTATAGAGACCCCATTTATGACATTGAAGGTAGCTCTTAGGAAGAGGGGGTTGAAGTGTCATCTTTAGAGGATTCGTCTTCATGCATGTATGATTCATATATTTGGAAGCTTGGTGATGATATGGTTACAGATTTGCTTAGATCCTTCGAGGATGAATCACATCATACTCAAAGTGATCTTCAATCATCCCTTAATACATACCCTTTTGAGGATGCATATTTGTTCTATGAGGAATTTCATCCATTATGCTCATATTTTGATAGAGACTAGTTTTTCGTCATCCCAAAGTAGTTCAGGGTCCACACTACCACACAGAAGAACCTTCATGTTGAGACTTTGGGCAGGGATTTGCAGATAAACAAGAGAAATTTCCTAAATCCGATGGAGGATTGTCTCTCTAAGGTTGTGCCTTACCATGTTTCCCCTTGTTTGGGAAATCATAGGGTTTTCTTGGGATCTCTTGTCCTTTCTAAGCCTTCAGGGAGTAGTGATTTTCTGAGTAAAGATGAAGACGATCCGTCGTCTATATATGGTAGCCCTCTTCATGGATGGATTGATCGGGATTGTGGTTACAGTTTCAGGTGGGATGATCAAGCTTATGGTTTCTCTTTCCAATAGGACTTCCTCCCTCCCACCAGTCTCCATGAGTTTTATTTCACGATCGATTATATGTGTATTTATACTCATGATTATTATGTGCTTGATTTGTCTTTGTTGAATTACTTGATTAAGCACATGGGGAGATACTTTGATGAGATTATCAATTGGTTTCCCTAGTTGTATGAATTCACCTGACATCATCTATGATGTGATCTTCAAGGCCCCATGTAAGTATGTAGGTCATTTTGATTTCCTACATTTGCATATTGATTGCTCATATTAGTTTAGATGCATTTCATATTTCATTTTTCTCTACTTGCATATTGATTTCATGCTTAGTTTAGAAATTTTTGAAAAAATACTAAAATTTTCTTTTCTAGATTAGTTTTCATTTTTTATTTTTATATATGTGGATGAAGGGTGATAGCACCACCCTAGATGCTATCATGATTTTGTCTAAGTTTTGGCAAGAACATGTCTAAAGGAAATTTTGTGGTTCTCATGCAGTCTACAATGAGCACATGTCCCTATGTAGGAGCCAGATCTTATCCTCATTTTGTGGGATAACTAAGGATACTATGTCTCGAGGCCCTCAAGTTGCAGATATGGAGTGTCGAGAGACTACATGACCAATAGTATCCCCTTGCACAGATGGAGACCCTTCTCACCACCACAAAGGTCATATATTTTAAGATGGAATTTGCCACACCAGTTGGTTTCTGAAAGGCACTGGGCCTTTCTTTATGAGGCACAAGTCATGTATTATGGTGGGTGTCATTTCAATATTTGAGAAAATTGAGTATCTTGCATCTTAGACTGCTTTATATTTCATGACATATTCTTGGACATTATGCCTTTTTCCCTGTTTCATCTTGGTGGTTGACATTGTGCCCTAGTAAGTGGACTTCCTTGGGAATGGATTTGCTACTAGGAACTCCCTTGAAGAGCCATCATACTGTTCCCGATCATACTTACCACTTTTCATCACATAAACCCCCCACTTCCTTATCTCTTGGGATTTTAGGGTGTATTGACCCAAGAAGGGGTTGTCACTCATTCTATGAGAAGAAGGGGATGAAGGCCTAGAGGGATTGTTGTTGGGTAAAATATAAAATCTATGTATAAACCTTCCAGATGCTTCTCCCAGGGATCCCCCAAGAAAGAAATGAAACACTTATCTGTAAGAAAAGCGAGACCCACAAGAATAAATGATAGAATGCTTAGGGGGTTAGTTGGAGGATAGGAGGTCTCATCACAAATTGGTCTATCATGATCATGGGTATCTAGTGGTATGATATTACCATCATCTGGCCACCAAGACAGGGTAATGGCTCTCAGTTGCACAACTGAGAGAAAGGTGTTCTCATCACGAGACAACCTTCTCATTTACGCAAGGTATTTGTGATTGAAAAATTCATTATATCGAAACCACGCCAGGACATTGACCTTCAACTCATCCTTAAAACATGAAAAAAACAAATAATGGAGAAACAATGGTCTTGGAAAAATTGCATTTCAAAACGAAGGTCCCACACACACTCTATAAAGACACCCATGAATGAGACACTACAACCCATTGTATGTCATGAACCTCATGCCCATTAATTTGTGATACTTAACCACTTCATCCAATTTACATGGATTAGAGAGGGATCACTTGGGAAACACTCCGTGACCTAGGGAAAGATCTACCCAATAGGACACTTCGTCAACCCTCCCATATCCAAGATTGGCAAGTCGCATAATGTCTTTGAGAACTTACTTGTTTGACAGGGAAATATTTGATGCACATGCTTAGGTGGATCATTTATTGATTTGATTTACTCACCATGATGTTATGACTTGAGATCCTTGGAGGGCATTCTTATTTTATCTCTTTGCAGGACCTAGTTGGTGGACAGTTTTGGAGGAACAAGCCTAGCTTGGGCTTCCATGGGGCTTGAATCCCACAGGTTGGATGCCAAGGGCCCACATGTGGGATGAGAGAGATTTGCCTTTGGAGTCCTAAAATATGACTTGTGATACATGACCTATCCCTCACATGCCAATCATTTTTCTTAGGAGAGGAAAAACGTCATCTTTTGGAGGCATGTTGTCATGCTTGAGGGGCTTGAGGTGGTCATGGCTACACATGGAACGTTTTAAATGAAAGAACCCTTGGATCTTGAAGTAGAAGGTTGGATTGGAGACACATGGCCTTTCGAGGCCCAACCCTATCATCTCCAACTCAATGTTTGAACTAAAAGTGGCAAAACTTCTCTCCTAAAAGGGTGACGTCACTCTTCGCTGGGTTTTTATTTGTGCAAAAAGTAAAAATTAGATTGAATTGTTTTATATTATTTTGTAAAAGGGGAAATGTTAGGGTTGTTGACCCCTAATATTATGGTTTTACCTACAATTATGTGGAAAAACTATTTTAGTGACATTTTGTATAAATAGAGATCATAAGATCTCATTGTGAGAAGCATTGGACTGAAATTTTTTCTCTCTTTGGCTAGCTTCTCTCTTGTGATCTTGTGTATGGATATATCTTTGGTTATTGGTTGATGGAAGTGATGTGCTAGCCTTGGAAGGCTATTCTTTGCTATTGCGATCATTTGTCTTATCTTTTTCCCTTGAATTGGTAAGTCTTTTACATTGTGCTATCATTTATTATTCAAGTCAAGGTTATTTTTCCAGAACTAGGTGGGAAGTATAAGGGCATACACCCCAAACTTAGTCTCCATCACTTTATGATTAAATTTAATTGGATTAACAAGGGTTTCTAAGAGAAGTATAAGTGCATACACCCTGTTGGTCCTAAAGTCGGCACCCAACTGCTAAAGGGCAGAGCTAGGCCACCTCAAGTTATAAATGGTTGTTTTTTTT
>ML811958.1:0-28242 GCA_009831015.1 Picea engelmannii
TATAACACACAAAACCCCACTAGGGACTGGGATCTAAACATGGATGAAATAATACCCCTAAATCAAAAAGAGAATCGGGCTCCACAACCAACAACCTCCCAGTTGGAAACTAATCACAACAACTCCACCACTACTGCACCTGTGAAACTATGCTCCAACTTTGAAATTGGAAATTTTCTCATCTTCACCATCATGGTTGAAGGCCAAATGGAACTAAGCAAGAACTCAATTTCTCCCTGTTTACTATCTTTTTTAACATGTCTATAGGATTCTAGCTATTATGTGTCTTTTCTAGCTTCAATTTTCCATATTCCAAAAAATGATCGTACAAAATGATACATGTTTTGTATATGTTTAGTCTTGGAATGGAAGGTTGATTTATTTGCAATACAAATGACACTCTGGATATCAATGTATACCTTTTTATTCTCCTGCTTCTTATTCCTCCATAAACCTCTATAACCAAATAATCTCTTTACTAGGCTGTATAGAAAAAACATACTCTACTTACATCGTTGAAAGTGAAACAACCTATTGGAATTTTGAAATCCAACTTACTATTGTTCCACCTATAGTAAAAACATAACCAGTGGTGCTCCTCCTACTATTAATATCACTTTCCATATATGAATCAATATATCCCTATAGAATAATGTTTAAACCTCTAAAACATAATGCCTGAGTAGTAGTACCTCTCAATACTCGAGAATCCACTTTATTTCCTTCCAATGCTCTTTACCTAGATTGTTCACATACCTTCTCACAAATCTCACTGGATGTGCACTATTTGTCTTTGTGCACACCATCTCATACATCAAGTTGCCAACTACCTATGAGTAAAAATCCTTGTACATGTAGTCTATATTCTACTATGTCTTGAGACACATTTCCTTAGTCATTTTGAAATGGTTAGCCAAAGGTGTACCAACCGGTTTTGCATCCCGCATTTTAAATATTTCCAACACCTTCTCTATGTACTCACCCTAAGACAATGCTAATTTACGATTTTCCTATCTCTTGTTAATCTCATACCGAAGATTTTCTTTCCAACACCCAAATCCTTCATCACAAATGAATTGGATAATTTTCTTTTTAGTACATTTATATCCTGCATGTTAGACTATGCAACAAGCATGTCATCTACATAAAATAACAAGATAATACAATTTCCATTATCTAGTCTATTAAAATAAATACAGTGGTCAAAATGACATCTACTATAACCTTGTTCTCTCATAAACCTATCAAATTTCAAATACCACTTCCTTGGAGCTTGTTTTAGTCCATACAAGCTCTTCTTCAACCTTCATACTAATTTCTCCTTCCCTTTGACCTCATACCCATGTGGCTGCTGCATATTAATCTCTTCCTCCAAATCCCCATGGAGAAAAACTATATTTGTATCTAACAGTTCAAGATAAAAATATTCTACTTCCACTAGAATTAAAATAGTTCTAATTGAAGTCATTTTAACAACATGAGAAAATATTTCATCAAAATATATACCTTTCTTATGTGCAAACGCGTTTACAACAAGTCTTGCCTTGTACCTAGTTTTTCCTCCATCGTCTTCATTCAAATTGTAAACCCATTTATTTTGCAATGCTAGTTTACCTATAGGAAACTGAACCAAGTCCCAAGTCTAGTTATGGACCAAGGAGTCCATCTCCTCTTTCATGCCTTGCTCCCACTTGTTTCTGGTTTCTACTTGCATTGCTTCTTCATATTTTTTGGTTCACCAAAATTGATCAACAATAAATAAAACAATGAAGGAGAGTATCATTCAAAGGGTATATTTAACTTGGTAGATCTTCTAACAACACTTGTGAGAGTTTGAGGTACATGATTTTTGTTGGTTTTGGAGCCTGATTATATTCTTCATTCAAAGGTCTTGTTTTCAACCGCATTTGGACCCCATTTCTTGAAGTGAAATTTTGGGGAAAATTGCCTTGTAAAATATTGTAATTTCGTAGTCAATCTGGATGTTCATTATAAGGTCTTAAATATGACAGTAGAAGTTATGTTTGTTGGTTGTGGAGCCTAATTATCTTCCTGATTCAGAGGTGTTTCAATATTTTTTGGAACCCATTCCCTAATGGGGTGTGTGTGGCGGGGGGGGATTTCCCCCCCACAAATGTCACAAGGGGGGGGAGACAATTTTTGTATCCCCCCCCCCTGGAGGGGGATTTGGGGGCAGCACCCCTGAAGAGAAATTTTGGGAAAATGTTTCCTTGTAAAATATTTTAATTTCGTAGTCAATCTAGACTGTTCATTATAAAGTTGTAGATATGATGGTAGAAGTTATTTTAGGGATTTTTTCCCTAGAAGGAAACCCTATTTTATGAGGGAATTCTATTGCCACTATGTATGTGTGTGAACATTGTATTATGAGAGAGGAGACTGTGAGAGAAAGAATATGAAGTTACAACAAGTGTTTTGTAGGTTGTATCCCTTCATTTTACTGGATAATTAAAAAAAAGGACCTAGAAATTTCTATGGTGGATGTAGCCCACACTGGATGAAACACATATCTCTGTGTCTCTATTGTATTATGTATCTTCTGTGTTTTATTTCCACCTTTTTTTTTTTTATTTCTTCGGGATCCTATTTTTCTAACAATGTTAGGGATTTTTTCCCTACAAGGAAACCCTATGTTATGTATGAGGGAATTGTATTGCGGCTGAGAGAGAGTGTGAATATTGTATTTTGAGAGAGGAGACTGCGAGAGAAACAAGAGGAAGTTACAACAGGTGTGTTGTAGGTTGTATCCCTTCAATTGATGGATAATAATAAAGGAAGGACTTGTCAATTTCTTTAGTGGAGGTTTCCCACACTGGGTGAACCACGTATATCCGTGTCTCTATTGTATATTGTATCTTTTGTTTTTTATTCCCACATTTGTTTTATTTTGTTTCTCTGTGATCCTAGTTTTCTAACACTTTTGTTATTGTTGATTTTCTAGTGGCACCTCTAGAATTTCATTTTCTATGATTTTATCAAGCACTGTGTATTTTGTGTTTTCCTTTTCCTTTTTCTTTCCCTATAACTAATATTTGTACATGAAATTCTCATTGAATACCACATCTATACTCCTCGTGATTTTGTGATTTTCATAATCCCATAAGTGATAACCAAAATAATTAACTCCATATCCAATAAAAGTACAATTTTTGGATTTTTCCTCAAGCTTTATTCTATTTTCTCTATCGATATGGATAAATTCTTTACAACCAAAAGTCCTCAGAAATGAATAAGAAAAGAGAGAAAATTAGTAATAAATAATGAAAAGCACTTAGAACCACAAACCCTTAAAAGACCACTCTCATCATCTACATGGAAGAAGAAAGAATAAACTAGAAAAAAGTAATAATAAAAAACACAAGAATTAAAACAAGGAAAAAGAGAACATAACTAACAGAAAAATAACAAGGCAAAGAAGATAAAAAAGAAAATAATAATAAAGGGTAAAGGGTAAATAAAAAAAAAACCTCTAAAACAATACACAGAAAGAACAAAAACAAACAAACCTAAAAAGCAAACAAACTTAAAAGAAAAAAAAAAAGAAAAAAACTAAAGAAAATAAAAGAAAACCCTAATCTAACCTCATAAAACAAAGGAAATAGAATTAATCAAGGTCACAACTGACCTATAATAATAAGAAAACAACAAGAAAAGGATAAATCGAGGAAAAAAAATAAATAATCAAGAGGAAATCAAACAAATACAAACAAACCAGAAATAGAAGAGAAACAAGCTAAAAACAAATAAAATAAAAACATAACTGCAAGCAATGGAAAAACAACAATAAAACCAAAAACTATAAGCACTAGCAATAAAGCTTAAAAAGGGGACCAAACTAGGAAAAAACAAAACTAGTAAAAGGAAAAACACTAAAAAAAAATAAAGAGAGACTTTTGAGAATATAAACAAAAAAAACCCTAATTTAGAGAAGCAATAGAAATAAAAGAAAAGAAATAAAATTTAACAATAAACTAAATCATCAAAGAAATTTAGCAAGAAAAAAATTGGTCCAGACAAACCAACAAAATAAAATAACCAAAAATAAAATAAAATTAGGAACTCGGCTTAACAAAAAAGGATACAAAAAACTAGTAGAATGTGAAGAAAACAATACAAGGGAGAAAGAAAAAGAAAAAAAAAGAAGAATAGGGAAAAAACAAACCAGACTGAGGGGATAGAGAAAGGAAGAGTACAAACAACACACAGAAAAGGGAGAAAGGGCACAAACCTTACCATTCTACCTATTTCTTCTATGGTAGATCACCAGAAGCCAACTCTCACTAATCTCTAGACTTCCATGCTTGTTAAGGTTGTTGCGGTGTTTAATGATTTCAATTTCTTTTCTAACGCTACGTTTGAAATATTGATCCTCTTTAACCAAGATATTGGTGTCTTCTAGGCACACATGGTGTCTATTACACTTTAAATTTTTACCTATCCATGCCTCCTTTGGAATGCCACCATCCAAGGAACTTGAAGGATCTATATTTATTAAGTAAATAGTAGTATCCACTGCCTCTAACCAAAACTGTAAGGGAAATCTTGCATGCAATCGCATGCTCCACGATTGTCTTGTTCATCCTTTCTGATGCACCATTTTATTGTGGTGTTCTTGGAACCATCGTCTCTCCACGAATCCCATGATATGGATTACAATAACTATCAAAATCCTTGTTGTAGTATTTATTATCCCCCATTTCTAGGAATAACTAAGGAGATAATGTCTTGAGGCCCTCAGGTTGCAGACATGGACTACCGAGAGATGGATTTACCAATAGTATCCATATACCACTAAGAAGATCCCCACATCACACCACTCATCACCTCACGATTGATGGCTGCACCATTCACCACACCATCTTGGCTCACAAAGGAAAACTGGTCTTGGTCCTTGAGGTAATGAGTCTGGTGTTGTGGTAAGTGTCAGTTTAATAAATGAAGCATTTGAATATGTTTCAAAGGGTTCTTCCTTGATTTTGAAAGAATTTTCTTAGAAATTATGCTCTTTTCCTTATTTCACCTTGGTGGTTGACATTTTTGTCCTAGTAAGTGGTCACCCTCGGGGAAAGGGTTCCTATTGAGGGGTCTCCTTGATGAGTCATCATACTTCTCCCACACATACTTTCTGTTTTCCATGTTTCTTTCCCTTCATTTCCTCATCTTTTGGGTTTTCATGGCACAATGACCCAATAAGGGCTTGTAGCTGGAAAAAGATAAAATTCAATCATAAACCTTTCCCCTATTACTATAACAGGGTCAAAGTATAGGCAGATCTATGATATCCCTTAAAACACAATCTAATTCCTAAACTACCCAAAACACTCTAAATGTATGAACGGAAATAGATACTAAAGTAGGTCAGAAGTAGTACCTTTGGTTCAACATTTGATGTAGACCACCTCCAGCTTTGTAGCTTCCCAGGATGCAAGTCTCCTCCCAAAGCTAACCTGCAAGAAAACTTAGGCAAACAATGCTACAAATATTCTATCTCTACTCATCAATATTAGTGTTAGATATAAACCATTATGCATAAATAAAATGAAAAATATAAAGATATCATTTGGGACAGGTAAAAGATTCTTTTATTCAAATCCAAAGATCGAAAATTACAACTTTTGTAGGCCGACGCTCCGTGAACATCGTCCAAGTGCAATATCCCAATGCCTTCTCTCACAATCAACTGATCACTTCAGGGGAAGGGAAGGGATTGTATAGGAGAAAACAATAGAGAGGGAATGCTGAGGCAAAAAATCAAAAGGGGTTGCAAATACTTGGGCAAGAAGGGAAATGGATTTGGGTAGAGTTTCACTGTTCTAATGATTGATCATGGAATGGGACCCCAAGTGATGATGCTACACCTAGGCACCTACCTCAGCAGGTCCCGCTCCTGACCTCCCGGTCTTAAGGATCGCTCTAATTTCACCTTCGAGACGAAGTGGCTCTTTCGATTCCTTACTGGAATCTCTGTTAAAAACCCGATCCACAAGTCCTTCCTTTACCCCTGTCACAGATTCTGCACATGCCTGATCTCTCCCCAACAAAAATTTTGGGTTTTGGGGTTTTCTGATTCCCGTTGTCGAGAACCTCTGTCTTCTCGATCTCTGGATCTCCGATATGCCAATTTTCCGAAACGACTTTAACTTCAGTTAGCCCCCTGGGCTATACCTTTGGTCCACATGACCTCCCCTTATATGACTGCAATCCCTTTCAGGGTTTCGCGACTCAAGCACCTGACCTCTTGGTTTCTCGACTCTCGAAGTGTCGATTCCCGAAATGTCGAAATGGCCTTGCCTTTCGGGATTTTCGCCAAAAACCTAGATTGCTGCCATGCGTCCCCTCGAGATGGACGGTCCTCGTCGTTTCGGGATTTCAGGTTTTGAAACACCGAAATGCCTATGGGTTCTTTCCCTCTAGACTCCCGAAGTTCCGATTCCCGACCTCTGATATGATGAAATGACGTCAGTTGGCCCCACAACAGAGATTTCCACCTTGTCGGGGTTTTAGACTTCGCGGTTCCGAAATGTGTGGGTCTCCTATCTTCAGGATTCGTGAAATGCCGAACCCCGATATGCCAATGGAATTTCCTATCGAGATTTTCCCTGAACTCTTGGATTTCCGCCACGCGTCCTCCTATGATGGGCGGTCCTCAATCATTTCACGATTTCATGAAATCAAATGCCGAAATGCTCTGCATCCTGTCCTCTTTATCCCTGAAGTCCCGACATGCGAAATGCCGATGGGTTCTTGATCGCCACCAAGTGTCTCAACAGATGGACGGTCCTGATTCAATTTGGGATTTCGCGACTTGTGATTTCCCGATGTCACAATTTCTTTGTCAACTCGAAACCCCAGTAGCCGAAATACTGACGGGTTCTTGATCTCTGCCATGTGTCTCAACAGATGGACGACTCAGATCAAATCTCGGGATTTTCACTATGAAGTGATCCGATCTCTTGTCATCGGGATCTCTGATATTCCGATAAGCCTCCCCTTTCAGGACTCCACTCCTTTGTTCACGAAGGCTTAAACTTCGCTTAAATCCTATCAGATCCAACAACTGACAGGTATCTGAGTGAGATCCGATGGCTCACGATCTCCTCTTTCCGTGCGCTCCTCCTGCTGCTCCCTAGACATAGAAATTTCAACGGTCCAGACTCTATCGGCTCATCCAACAACAGTTGTGCTCCCTCCTGAGCTTCTGCGCTTTCTTCCAGGACTTGGAAGAATTTTTGAAAGCCAAATACCTCAACCTTTGCTCCCTTTCCTCTCTGCGAGTTCCACGATTTTAATCCTTGCCTGTGCGTATAAAACCATTGTCCCTCCTGAGCTTTGGGAACTCTGAACTCGTCAAAGAGTTTGGTGGCCTCTGCACTCCTTGCAGCTACGGCTTCGTGCACCTAAAGCACTAACCCTCCTGAGCTTCACGCCTAAATCCTTGGAGGATTCTGACTCCTACGTCTCTACAGAGTCCCTGCACGCAAAGTTCTATTCCTCCCGAGCTTCTCAATTATTCAGACCCCTAAGGGATTTTATCCTTCTTCCTTCTCCCGCAGATGGAGAATTTGGATGCCCTCCTGGCTAGTCTTCTGCTCAAGCAACCTATTGCTGAGTCTGCAGGGTGTTCAACAACCTTGTGAAGATCCTTTAATGGACTCTTCCTCAATTTGCAGAACTCAAAGAGTTCTTTTCTTCTGTGCCTATCTACGCACCTACTCAATTCCCACTTGACAAAGTATCTTCTTATAGAATGTACAACAGTTCTGGCCTCTCCTGTTCACCTTATGCACCTACTCAATGCCCTCCTGATAGATCTCTCACAATCCTTAGTGATTCTGGTTCTTCTGTTGAACTCACAATAGAGTTCTTACTCTGTGCACTCCTTGCACTGGCTCAATTCCCACCTGGAATATCTTTACAGAACTCCTCAGAGATTTCTGTCTGCAACTGTGTTCCTCCTACACAACCTTGCCTCTTGAGGTATTCAACAACCTCAAAGGTCTTCCATTGAATTGTTGATTTCAGCTACTATGCCCTCCTGGCACGTCTTTGTTTGAATCCGCAGAGTTCAGAAGTGCATCTATGCACTGGTATCCAGAGACCACAGTACTCTATCACACCCTCTTGGCATGAAACCACAAAGAACTTCTCAAGCCTGAAATCAAACAACCTGCAAATGTCTAGCATACATCTACAACATAAAAGAACACAATGAAAGCATCCACATAACATAGAAATACATGCAGGAAAAACTGCTTCTGGTTTGTATTAAAATGGCAAATGCCTGTTTGTACAAGGTGTTCCTGAGCATGACCTATAACAAGGTCTCGGATCCTTCTCTCTTCTGCTCTCCTGGCTCTATCATTCTACTAACTATCCCCACTCTACTCTCCTTATTACCAAATGAGATACAATACGATCTTTTACATGAGGGGGCTCTTCGAGCTCTTCCCTACCTACATTAAAGGCCTACCTACTCTAATGCCTACACAAAGGCATGGATCCATGGCTTAACAACCTACAACATTAATTACATTCAAATTTGAAAACGAGGGTTGCACCTCTCTTCATCCTTGAATGCATGCGCTGACTTGGCTGGCTGGCTGGTTGAATGATGTGGAGAGATGCTCCTGCATCATACTCAGCTGGAAAATTCATGAGCTGCTGATCATGAGATTCCCATCTCAGCTATTGAAATCCTCCTGGATCCCAAACAAATTCCTGGAGCTGTTCATCCACTCCATCTCCCTGCTGCTGCTGTTTCTTTTTCTTCTGCCCAGCGCCTCCTTGCTGGCAGTCTCTGCTGATCAGATCATCAGCTCCCTGGTTATGTTTATCACTTCATCCAACTTCTCCAATGGCTGGCCCTGTTCATCCAGTCTCTCTAGTTGCAAAAATTTTCTGCAATTGGGTAGATCACTGTGATCTCCCATGCCTTCTTCATCTGCTGCCAACTTCACTTGTTGAATGTGCACACTCTGCACCTTCACCCTTCTCTCCAGGGCTTCAATCTGTTCATACAGATCAGCCAAACTAATGTTGTCTGCTTCTTCTTCTTCTTCTTCTGCAAACTCCCAGGTTGCAGTCTTTTCAGTCTCTTGGCTGAAAATATTGAGCCATTCCTCGGAATGCTCATCATCCTCTTCTGCTTGGGAAGTCTCAAATATATGCTCCAATTCTTCTTTGACAGTCTCAGCTGGCTATATTTCTCTTGCTGTTGCTGCTTCATCTGCAACACATGCTTCTGCCTCCTCTGAGCTAAGTGGTAGGGATATTTCAATTCCCCCAATCATAAGAAGATTTCTCCGATCTTCCTCCTCTGTCAGTTGCATCTGCTGATCCAAACTCACCTCTGAGTTTATGAGACCCTCAGATAGTCTCATCCGCTTATCCCTACTCACCTGGAAAATTGGGATTTCCCTGCTACTTCCCTGACAGACTATGAGATCAACCAATCCCATCTTCATCAGAACCCCTTACTGAATTGAACTCACCTTCGAGTCCATGAGACTTTTAGACAGTCTCGTATTCTTATCTCTGCCCTCCTAACAATTTGAGATTCTTTCACTGCCCTCCTGGCAGTCTCCGAGATCCCGCAACGACCTCATTTCATTGCCCAGCTGGAAATGTGAAATTTCTTGGATTTCCTCCTGACAGTCCATGAGATCTTCAGCTGATCTCAACTCCTTTCCCACCTGGCAATTTGAAATTTCCTCTCTGCCCTCCTAGCAGTTCTTGAGATCTTCAGCTGATCCCATTTCATTCTCTTCACCGAGAATTCTCCCAGTCTCTGGTTCACATATCTGAACCATCTCCTCTGGTCCATCGAGGTTTTTAGCATGCCTCAACCATCCTCTTAACATCCTATGCTGTCTTCTAGCCATCAACTCCTTGACTGGCCATTTTACCTTCGGCTTCCTCATGGGCCATTCATATACCCATCTCGACTTAGCTTTCTGCTGCATCCAAAATGCAAGCTTTTCTATTTCTTTCCTTATATCAATGAGCTCTTCATCAATTTCTTCTTTACTCACCAGCTCCTGGTTCTTCCTTCTAGCATACCTATGGCCTTCAGTAGCCATGTTTCTGTCTCTGTCTGCCCTCCTGGAAAATCTACTGCTCACTGCTGCAAACCTGAGTGCTTCAGCCTCTTCCTACAGTCCTGTTGACTGTCTTCTCAATTGTTTCCTACCCGTGAACAATCACCACAGAGTGCTCAACAACCCTATCTTCTTTTGCCTTGCTTCACCTGAAATATACAAGTGGATTCTGGCTCTGATACCACACTTGATGACGCTACACCCAGGCACCTACCTCAGCAGTTCCCGCGCTTGACCTCCCGGTCTTAAGGATCGCTCTAATTTCACCTTCGAGCTGAAGTGGCTCTTTTGATTCCTTACTGGAATCTCTGTTAAAAACCTGATCCACAGGTCCTTCCTTTACCCTTGTCACAGCTTCTGCACATGCCTGATCTCTCCCCGACATAAATTTCAAGTTTCAGGGTTTTCTAATTCCCGTTGTTGAGAACCTTTGTCTTCTCGATCTCCCGATCTCCAATATGCCGATTTTCCGAAAGGACTTTAACTTCAGTTAGCCCCCTGGGCTATACCTTTGGTCCACATGACCTCCCCTTATATGACCACAGTCCTTTTCGGGGTTTCACGACTCAAGCACCCGACCTCTTGGTCTCTCGACTCCTGAAGTGCTGATTCCCAAAATGCCAAAATGGCCTTGCCTTTTAGGATTTTCCCTGAAAACCTAGATTGTTGCCACGCATCCCCTCGAGATGGACGGTCCTCATCGTTTCGCGATTTTGGGTTTTGAAACACCGAAATTCCTATGGGTTCTTTCCCTCAAGACTCCCGAAGTTTCGATTCCTGACCTCAGATATGATGAAATGACGTCAGCTGGCCCCACAACGGAGCTTTCCACCTTGTCGGGGTTTCAGGCTTTGTGGTTCTGAAATGCGCGGGTCTCCTATCTTCAGGATTCGTGAAATTCTGAACCCCGATATGCTGATGGACTTTCCTATCAGGATTTTCCCCGAACTCTTGGATTTTCGCCATGCATCCTCCTATGATGGACGGTCCTCAATCATTTCGCAATTTCATAAAATCAAATGCCGAAATGCTCCACATCCTATCCTCTTGATCCTCGAAGTCCCGACATGCGAAATGCTGACGGGTTCTTGATCACCGCCACATGTCTCAACAGTCGGACGGTCCTGATTCAATTCAGGATTTCGCGACTTGCGATTTCCCGATGTCACAATTTATCTATCAACTCAAAACCCCGGTAGCTGAAATACCGACGGGTTCTTGATCTCCACCACGTGTCTCAACAGACGGACGACTCAGATCAAATCTCAATATTTTCACTATGAAGTGACCCGATCTCTCATCATCAGGATCTCCGATATTCCAATAAGCCTCCCCTTTCAGGACTTCACTCATCTGTTCACGAAGGCTTAAACTTCACGTAACTCCTGTCAGATCCAACGACTGATGGGTATCTGAGTGAGATCCGACGGCTCACGATATCCTCTTCCCTTGCGCTCCTCCTACTGCTCCCTGGACATAGAAATTTCAACAGTCCAGACTCTATCGGCTCATCCAATGGCAGTTGTGCTACCTCCCGAGATTCTACGATTTCTTCCAGGACTTGGAAGAATTTCCAAAATCCAAAGGCCTGAACCTTTGCTCCCTTTCCTCTCTGTGAGTTCCACAATTTTAATCCTCGCCTGTGCGTATAAAACCACTGTCCCTCCTGAGCTTTGGGTACTCTGAACTCGTCAAAGAGTTCGGTGGCCTCTGCACTCCTTGCAGCTATGGCTTCGTGCACCTAAAGCACTAACCCTCCTGAGCTTCACGCCCAAATCCTTGGAGGATTATGACTCTTGCGTCTCTACAGAGTCCCTGCACGCAAAGTGCTATTCCTCCTGAGCTTCTCAATTACTCAGACCCCTAAGGGATTTTATCCTTCTTCCTTCTCCTGCAGATGGAGAATTCGGATGCCCTCCTGGCTAGTCTCCTGCTCAAGCAATCTATTGCTGAGTCTGAAGGGTGTTCAACAACCTTGTGAAGATCCTTTAATGGAATCTTCCTCAATTTTCATAATTCAAAGAGTTCTTTTCTTCTGTGCCTATCTGCACACCTACTCAATGCTCACCTGGTAGAGTATCTTCTTACAGAACATCCAACAGTTCTTTCCTCTCCTGTGCACCTTATGCACCTACTCAATGCCCTCCTGGTAGAGATCTCAGAATCCTTAGTGATTCTAGTTCTTCTGTTGAACTCACAGCAGAGTTCTTCCTCTGTGCACTCCTTGCACTGGCTCAATTCCCACCTGGCAGAGCTTTATAGAACTCCTCAGAGATTTTTGTCTGCAACTGTGTTCATCCTACATAACCTTTCCTCCTGAGGTATTCAACAACCTCAAAGGTCTTCCTCTGAATTGTTGATTTCAGCTACTATGCCCTCCTGGAACGTCTTTCTCTAAATCCGCAGAATTTAGAAGTGCATCTATGCACTGGTATCCAGAGACCGCAATACTCTATCACACCCTCCTACTATGAAACCACAAAGAACTTCTCAATAATAAAATCAAACAACCTGCAAATGTCTAGCATACATATACAACATAAAAGAACACAATGAAAGCATCCACATAACACATAAATACATGCAGGAAAAACTTCTTCTGGTTTGTATTAAAATGGAAAATTCTTGTTTGTACAAGGTGTTCCTGAGCACGACCTGTAACAAGGTCTCAACTCCTTCTCTCTTCTGCTCTCCTGGCTCTATCATTCTACTAACTATCCCCACTCTACTCTCCCTATTACCAAATGAAATACAATACGATCTTTTACCTGAGGGGGCTCTTCGAGCTCTTCCCTCCAATCTACCTACCCTATTCAATTACATTGAATGTCTGTCTAGTCCGAAGATTAGATCTAGATCTCAGCCTTTACAACATTAAAGGCCTACCTACTCTAATTCCTGCACAAAGGCATGACTCCATGGCTCAACAACCTACAACATTAATTACATTCAAATTTGAAAACGAGGGTTGCACCTCTCTTCATCCTTGAATGCATGCTCTGATGTGGATGGATGGCTGGATGACTGACATGGAGAGATGGTCCTACATCACCAAGACCTTGTTTTATATGAAAAAAGGATAGTTATTCGGTTTGGGGATGATCTATAGCGGGTGAATTGGTTAGGAAACCTCCAATATCCTGTTAACTCCGCCAAATTCCTTGCAACTTTTAATTTTTTGCAATTTTTGGAGATAAATTTTGGTTGTTTAGTATGAAGCTAGTGTATGTAATTAGGTTTTCTAGTATTCATATAGCATATGTACGCGGGAAGTAGTGAAGTAGGGCCTGTACATTCTCCAAAAAATGTTTTTTAAAGAGATTTCCTTAGCAGTAATTTGGAAAATTTTGCAAGTAGAAGGACTAATGCCATGTATGCATAGGTAGGGAATTTTAGGGCTATAAAATAGATGCTCACCTAGGGATCCCGAGAAAAATGAAATGTTTCTCACAAGAATTGAGGGACCCCTAAAATAAATAACTGATTAAACATGCCAACGAAGGTAGAGTATGTGTGGGCAATGTTTTTCATGCTTAGGTAGAAGTCCCATTTTAACTTCAACTTGGAGACACTCTAACAAATTAATGGTAAAAAAGGGTTTGGAAAAATCATGCATCTCGGATGAAGGGAAACACGCCCTCTACAAAGGAACCCATAAATGAGACAATATGATCCCTTGTATGTCAAGAAACCCCATGCCCAAAAGTATTACCCGCATCCACCTCATACACTTCACATGACTTAGAGAGGGTACACCTTAGAAACATCCCTTAACTTGAGGAATGACTCACCCAATAGGTCACCATTACAACCCTCCCATACTTAAATATGGAAAATGTTGAACACACTTCCTACACTAAGAGGGCGGGGGTGAATTAGTGTGTGGACTATTCTAACTTTTTCTTCTCACAGGTTAGCAGTTAAAACATATTTGAAGAAATTAAGAACAATCAAATCATAATTACAAAGGACACATAGACACTAGATGTTTTTATTAGATTTTTTATAATTGATATGAATATCGTAATATAAATATATGTGAAAGAGGATTTTCCTAGCATCAACTGATTTGTTTCATCACCAATTGAAGTAAGGAGCACCAACTCCTCAGAGAGCACCAACTCTCAGGAAAGACCCATCTTGCCGATAGAACCCAGTATTTCCAACTAGATTTTATTCAACTCTAGTAGTAGTGATCCATTATAGAATCAACTCTATCTCATGATCATAGGTATATCACAAAACACGCATCACCGCATTTCATCTTATCTCTGAAATTCGCGCCTTCTTCGCTTTATCTTTCATTTGATCACTTCACACAATTTTCGCTTCTACATATCTCTCTTATATTCGCACAGACCTCAGGTCCATATCCTCTTCTTCACTTCACAAGCCACGCTTCATACGAAAGCACCATTTCAAGTGAACGAATCATGGTTTCATTTATAGTGGCTTATGCTCAAAACTTGTTTAAGTTATTGAGCCGACCTGTGTAATAAGCAACTTGTTCATTAACAATTTTGGGACCACCAAAGATCATTGTTTCGGGTCTTCATCGTTAAACCTGGCATCCCCTTTCCTTTCACAAATTGATCACAGTCATGGATCGATTTCCTTCGTTTCTGTGACAACAAAAATAGGTACTTCCTTCAAACCATGATCATATGATCAATGGCGTAGAACCACCGGCTTAACAATTAAGCGACTTACATTTTGACCTTTAAATATTTTTACCATATGACCAACGATTATGACCTCACGCTAGGCGAGACGATATCTTGAGTGTTTATCGATTCAATGGTCACGATTCAATCCCCCGATGAAATGGACGATTGTTGGGACTTTATGTATTCTCCCTTCGGGTCTTTGTGACTTCCAAGCTTTCAAATCTCCTGAATACAATATCGTAGAATAGACCATATGGTTCACCTTTATATCTCGAAACTAGATCAATGGTCATATATGATCCTTACATCACTCCTTTCATTCCTTAATCTGATGGCCAAGACTTAATCAAGTGTTGAGATGGATGGCCACCAATTACTCCTGGTCTTCAGACTATTACGCTTACACTATCCTTCCATTGTATTTTTATCAATGATCGAGAGTATACTCGACATTAGATTGACGATCAAGATCTCCTTCGGGTCTCCAGAATCTGGAGATTTCAAATCTCAAACCCCTTCTCTCCTCCATACGCCAATCTTTCAGAGCTTACAATCTGCTGACACGTGTCCCTTTCTCGATCAGTGGTCGAGATCCTTTCGTGTCTTTGGGCTTCAGAATTCTCAAGCCTCAACTCTCACTATAGTATGATCAATGATTGAGAATACTTTGAGGCGATTATTTCATATTGGATGACTTATGTCCGCTTTGGGACTTCGACGTTGAGGACTTTGGAGGTCTCATATAAATGTTGCTCCATTTTCCTCTGGAGTGACCACCTGCTAAGTAATTTATCAATGGTGGGGACCACTTGTTGTCGGTTAACATTTCCACTTACACTATCCTTCCACTAAGTAGATCGACGATCGAGGACGCCCCTGACATCAAATCGATGATCGAGATCTCCTTCGGGTCTCCGGAGATTTCGAGTCTCAAAACCTTTCTTTCCTCTGGAGTGATGTCACATACTTACTCAACTTGATGACGTTTCATGAGCCTAGTGGCTGCCACGTGTCACTCTGATTTGTGATTTTCATGTACCAATAATGTCGATTCAACTTGACACTTGTCGTTCTCTGATTGTGCCACACGTCCTTCCTGACATAGACTATTGACGTGGTCTGTCACTGTTTCTTTCTCATGTCGACGTAGATCTCCCGATGTGACACATGTTCATATCCTTTATCTAACGGTCAGGATAGTATCTGAAGGGTATCTCATATTGACGGCTGAGAGTAACTTCAGAACTTCGTCCTTCGGGACTTCGTGACTTTTAACATTTGAAACTCCCAAAGAAATTCCCCCGGAGTGACGTAACTTGCTTACGTTGCTCGTTGATGTGGCATGAGCCAATTTCCTCTTGACACTTGTTGTTGGCATAGGGGAAAACCCAGGGTTCAATGCTACAACAGTGCACCAACAAAACCCTAACTATCGGCCCTTTCGACAACAATTGCGAAGTAGATGAAGTCTCACCTAAGGTAGAGGCAGGGGTGGTTGCAGAACTCCAGTGTCTGAAACCTTAGCTAGGACACAGATATGTGATTACACCACCTTAAAAAATCACTTAGCAGTTACAGTTCATTAATTTTCAACCTTAGTTGACAACGCAGTTAAACCCTAACAATAGATCAATGTAGTATTTATATAGATCCAATAGATTCAAGTACTAAGCATACCAACATAGATCATATCTAGCATTTATTCACATTATTCAGCACTAAGATACCATATCATATCTGTCTAAGCATACATCAATGCACTAAGCATTCAATCATATAGACAAGAGGACAACCATAAAGCACATAGCATTCACAATGCAGGATATACGTGGTTCACCCCCACCCTAGGGCTATGTCCACCAACTCTTCTTATTTATTTCTTTCTGTCAATATTCTACATGCATAGAGCCATGATATCTTACTCCACAGAGGACAAGAGATATGGACAACTCGCTAGATCCTCCTTCCCTGTATTACAACACAAATCCTTCCATAGTCTCTTACAATCACTTGCATTTAGCTATGCAAGTCTTAATCACATCTTCTTGCACATAGCTAGTACTATCACTCAACTATGGGTTACTTTATTGCATCGCCTAGCTTTCTATTTATACATTACAAAATGGGCCTAAACATGGGTAAACCCATGGGCTGAAATCCCCATTCCCGTTACATAAACCCAAAACCCAAAAATCCCTAAAAAGGGGTCGAGATCCCGCCATCTCTACTTCGACTTGCGCTTCGTCTTCGACAGCCTGTCAAAGTCCCAAAAGTAGGTCAAACATGACCAAGGATCCTCAAAACTTGGTCAAGGGCCAACATGCCCCCAACACTCACCTGTGAGTCATCCCGAGTCACTCTGGTTTGGGTAGCTATGCTTCAAAATCCTTAAGCTTGGCTCGAGCTTATTCGACTTGTTGTTGTGCCAGGGCCTCCTGCTCGGTGAAATCTTGGATGACTTCTTCATTGACAGGTCCCTGTAAATGTTGTTTGACTACAATGACTACTTGTTCCAACTCTGTTCCTCGACCTTCAATCTCCTCAAACAATTGGCAAGCTTCGTCCTGGACAGGTTGGAGCCTTTGAGTCACTTCCATGACTTTTCTTTGAATGGTGTGGACATGTTGTTGAGCAGTGCGTTGTTCTTGGGATTGCTTCATCCTTTCAACTACTGATAGGAGCTTCAACTGCGCCTGTACTGTTGTTTCTTGCTGCTTTTCCTCCTGGAGCTGTGACTCCAGTACCTTCAGCTCAGTATATTTAGTGAGTTGCTCATAATTCTGTGCATTGCGATCACTTAGTTGTTTGCATTCCAGAGCGAATGATCTGATCCTCTCTACTGCACTCTAGGCAGTGGCTTGTCGTTGATCTCGCACATCCTGCGGGGTACTTGGAATTTCTCATAGTTCAAGGTCTGCGATTCTCTATTGAAGCTATTGGATAGCTTCCGAAAGATGCTCTACTTGATGTTCCACTGTGTCTTCCTCCTTTTTCTCTAAGCCTGTCATAGAGCGAAGTTCTCTGCTGACTGCTTCTTTTACTCCCACCTATTCTTTGAGCAACTTCTCTTTCTCTTGCTAAATCTTTGTTTTTTCTTCTTCAAACTTAGTTTGGAGGGAAGCCTTCTCTTTCTGTGCAACTTGGTGTTGTTCTATGACTACTTTTTGTACTTGATTTAGGGCCTCTGTGGCATGTTTGGTTACTTCCTGTGTGTGACAAAGGCGAGCTTTATTCACATCAACTAGTCTATGGAGTTGGGTAGGCTCATCTCCCAAATCAGGTGTTTTTGATGGTGGGGGTGCAGTGGATATTGCGCAGCTAGATTGAAGGGCCTATTGTACCCCTCTAAGTTCAACCTCAATTCTATCATACATCTCCTCCTTCTTGGCTTCATGTTTCTGCAAGATGTCCTGTGAGGCATCTGCTACAGCTGCGATGATAAAGTTGAAGTCATCTACAGTGAGCATAGTTTGCATCTTAGTCAAGGTGGCTCTAGATTTCTTTTGGGAAGTGGGTTTCATGGGAGAAACCTTCATTTTCCTCAAGGTATCAACCTCATCAAAAGGGTCCCTAGGTGGTGTTACTTTGTCTTGCTTCTGCTGGTCTTCTTTTCCATTTGTCTCTTCTATTTTGTCATCACCCCCTCGTCCAGGTGATACCGAAGCAGTTCCTTCTGATGCGCTGCTCAATTTTTGGGCCTCTTTGGTCTTGTTCATTATACTGGGTCCAGGAATATCCTTTTCTTCATGAGTGGTCTCAAGGCTGCCAATTTCAGGATCTGACATTTTTGCGGGGTCTGCGGGGATGAGGAGCTCTGCAGACTAGTCCTTGGTTATCTCTTCAAGGTCCTCCTCCATGAGCTTGTAGTACATCGGTCCAATGGTTATAATTCTTCCAATGGTCATATCGCTTCTCCATGGTGAAGTGCCATGGGGCACTATTCTGATATCCTGACGAAGTTCCAATTTTGCAACTCTTCCTTCTGCGAAGTTCCCTCTGGGCTCTTCTGTAACTTTTCGACCTTTTCTCTCTTCTTGCTGAGTTTTCTATCCTTCTTTCTAGTGATCTTTGTCTCGGTATTCCTCTTTCCATTCAGATTCTTGTCTTATTTTGTTATAACAGCTTCATGTTGTTGAGATTCTTTCATAGGATCAGAGAGTAATACTACTTCTCTATCTGGGGTAGGTGCTCTACTTGTCTGTGAATATTCTCGTGTTCTTTCAACTTTGTGATCCAATTTTATGGTTCTAAGTAGCTTCGATCTGTTCTCCTGTTCTGCAATCAAGTGTGTTATCTTCCTAGTCATGAAATCTTTTAATTCCTATTTTTTCTGTTATAGGGCCTCCTCTTCTTTTCTTCTGGTACGATCTTTCTCGATCTAGGTTTTTCCTAATAACATAGTAAATGGAGCATTGTTCTCAATGAATCTAACAACCTCAAAATCTTCCTCTGTCGAAGCTCCATGAGAACTCATAGATACCTCGGTGAGTCTTCCACACAGGGTTATCAGTGTTCCCCTGAATAATCCTAGTCCTCCCAATGAAGGAATCATAGCAGGCTTTCCCAAAATTTTCCAAGTTCTTTCTGTCATGATATTCACCTGTGTTTCCTCATCCAGGACATAGTCTATGTCGAAGTCTCATATTCTTGCTTCTATGCATTCCTTTTCTTTGAATATCTATGATAATTCGATATCCCTGTGATCATTTAGGGTTTCTTTCATTTGCAGTAATATAGTCTCTGATTCTCTCCGGGGTTCTGTCATGGTCTCAATTTCTTGACCTTTCTCAGGGTTTTCTTGTCTCATATTCATTCTTTCAAGCTTAGCAATCATTCTACGGAAATCCAAAATTTCATGGTCCATAGCTTTACAACAAAGACAACTAGGTCTTCTACCAGGGTATTTATTCGCAAGATGTCCTGGTCTTCTGCAACTATAACAAAGGGTTAATCCTCTTTTTCTTTTAATTGATCCCCATCATTTTCTTTGCTACGCACTAGGATCATAGTAGCTAGCCTGCAAAAAATTCTTTCTAGGATCCTGCATCCATTTGTTAGTCCAAACATTCTTTCTATGCATATGAATAACATACTTTCATTATTTCTATCAAATCTACTCATATCAAACCTTCTTTCTTCTAGTTGTGACCTAGTTTTCAAGCTAGGACAACATTTATCAAACATACCTAGATCCATACTCTTGAAACAAAAAATTTCCACTAATCTTACTTTCAGCAGAGCACAAAGCTTCCAGATCTAAAACTTTTCACTATGCTTACCTTTATCAGAGCACAAATCTTTCATAATTTTTTTTCACTATTCTTACCTTTTTTCAGAGCACAAAGATTCGATATCTTACCTCTTTTCTTCGAATATGAATTATCTTCTTAGCATAGAGATTTACAGGTCAAGTAGAATATTGTACTAAGGTAACATATCTATGCACATAGATTTCTTTCTTTCCTTTAGTTCCCAACAATCACAGTTTCAGGTCCCGACAACGGAACCATTTGTTGGCACAGGGGCAGACCCAGGGTTCAACGCTACAACAATGCACCAACAAAACCTTAACTATCAACCCTTTCGGAAACACCTATGAAGTAGATGAAGTCTCACCCGAGGTAGAGGTAGGGGTGGTTGTAGGACTCCAGTGTCTGAAACCTTAGCTGGGACACATATTTGTGATTACAACACCTTAACAAAGCACTTAGCAGTTACAGTTCATTAATATTCAGCCTTAGTTGACAATGCAGTTGAACCCTAACAACAGATCAACACAGTATTTATACAAATCCAATAGATTCAAGTACTAAGCATACCAACATAGATTAGATCTAGCATTTATTCACATTATTCAACACTAAGCTACCATATCAGATCTGTCTAAGCTTACATCAGTGCACTAAGCATTGAATCACATATACAAGAGGATAACCATAAAGCACATAGAAATCACAACGCATGATATACGTGGTTCACCCCTGTTGTTCCTGAGTCTGTACCTAAGACTTAAAAGTACAGTGTCAAGGCATCCGAAAGTAGGTAATGGTGTAGAAGAGGGAAGAGTAAACTCTCAGTAAAGGAAACTAGGGAAAGTTTCTACATTGTCGCTGTCTAGCTTCCAACTGTTCCTGGGTAGTTATGTCTCATTCAATGGTTGTCCATGATTGTTCGAGTTCGGCCTGGTTAATTGTCATTTTAAGAATGGTGTCGAAGAGGTTTAAGGCAATGTGTGTTTGATTCAATATTTCGGGTTCAACGTTAGGTTGAGTTGGTATAGGAACTGTCATGGGGGAACAATAAAGGTACGAAAAACTGTAAGAAAGGTTAAGTGTAAGAAAGGTTAAGTGCTGTCTCAGTTTGGTCTTATAAAAGAGAACTTACGATTGCAGAGATAAAATACGGATGAAAATCTAAGGATCGTTCCCGTAACTATATCATATTTTAATAAAAGGGGCGAGATGGGAGAAAAACATTAAGCCGTTCACAGTGTAAGGTTCCAACCAGGGGGAAAAAATTACGACATAAACCGGAGAGGAAAATATGTAAGAAAATAACCAATGTAACAAAGAATATATGTAGAATTCTGAAAATGTGGATTGGTCTTACACAACTGATAGTTGGTGCAGAGGAAAGACAATAAGCAATTACAGAAAACCAAAATTCATTCGCTATAGTAGTGGTCGTACTAAATTATAACGAAGCACATCAATTATGAATATGAATTGCAATGTAAAAAATGAGATACAAGGAAGCAAACTTGTAATACAGAAGTGACGGAATTGAGAATCTCCAGATCTGCTTGTATTAACTCTAAATGTAAAAACTCTATTACAAATGACTCAAAAAGGTCCAGCCTTGTTTCTTTGTTTCGGGGATATATTTATACAATTTTTACAAAGAAGATAGAATCTCAACAGCCGCAAAATTTCGGTTATGACAGAGGAGAGAGAAGTCGCTCCATTTCTCCTACTATGTCTTCACTTGATGCCAGGTGTTTGTCGTCTCGCGGACTCAGTGCAGGCAATACATCTTTCCACTAGATGGGATATGAGCCGTGATGGTTCTGCTTGATAGATGGCCTCGACGAAGTAACATTCTCAGGCCAACTGCTGCATCTTGTCCTCTATTTGCGCGTCGATGATGTCGAGGGCACTTAGTTGCGCGCTGGGCTTGATCATGTACCTATCAATTTGGATTATATCCACCACATCCATCTGAGAGATATCAACCGAATCTCTTTCTTCCTTATCTTTCAGATCAAGTGAGATCTGCTCCACATTCATTTGCATCAATGCTTCGGCATTGCCTCCGCTGTCAATGCCCAACAACTCGCCATCTATAGAATTAAAAAATTATTCTAGGGAAATGGTTACCTTTTGGGCTTGCTCCTTGCCCATGGCGATGTTGTGCTCCCAATCCTTCAACAAAATATTTCCTCGGTTTTGCTCTGAAACGGTGAACCTGGGAGTACCTGTTGAAACCTGGTTGTTAGTGGCTATTACCGCCTCCTGGAAGGTGACTCGATCTGCTCCTGCATCCCTTTCTCTAGCTGATAAATTCTCAGAAACTTGATGGACCAGCAGACAGTTTTACCAAATCGCTCCCACCTTGGTGAGCAAATTCTGCTGTGCCGAGGAGATTCTGCTCCGAATCTCGATTGCTTGGGACTTAAATATCCCGATGTCTATCATTTTTCTCTCAGTGATTTCTACCCAAGCCTGCAGCTGTTCGATCAAACTCTCCTGTTGGCTCACCTTCTTTCGACCATCTCGGACCACCAACTGTGCTTGCTCGAGCTTAGCTCTGACAACCTCTATTTCCTTTTTGTCGGCCAATATGGCCTGTTCTATTTCCACACTAGCCCGACCCTTAGCATTCTCCACGGCTGTGGCCAATCTAGCCTCAAGGGTCCTGATTAGGTGATTTTTCCTTTTCAGTTGGTTCTTCAAAATCCCGACTGAGAATTGATTTGCTGAAGCATACGCTCCCAACGTTCCTGCGATTTCGGTGGTGAATTGCTCGTTCTTTTTATATTTTCCATTTGTCATAACTTTATACTTTTTAGTAGTCGACTCTTCCTCCTGGTAGAATTCTTTTTTTACTACTGCTTTTCTCTTTTTATCAAAGAAAAACGCGTTCGGAGGAAGTTCTTCTGCTCTTATGGGCCCCAACTCCTCATTAAATATCCATCCTTCTTTGATATTTCCCTGCGTAGACTGCAAGGGGGTGACGGAAGTGATGAGTTCCCTGATTTGTTTCGCCAATTTTCCTTGGGTGTCAACAGGGTTAGGGTTCTCTGGCGGTTCCGGGGTCTTTGTCTCGGTCTCCAGATTCTGCTTCTTTGGCGGGTCTGGAGTTTGTACCTCTGCTTCGGGTTTCTTCGTTTGTTTCTCCTCGTCCTGTTGTTTTCCCGAGTTAGGAGTAGCATCTTTGGAGCCTTCCGCATCCTTCTGTTTTGTCTCGGAAACACCTGGACTCTCACCTCGCAACACAACGGGGAGACAACTTCGTCTATTTTTCTAGAATCTCAATACAACGGCTGTGTCTTCGGGTGCCAAGGATTGGATCCGGGCTAGAAATTCTTCATAAGACCTCGCCCCTCGGAAAACGTCGTCCAGGGGAGAATTCTCATTCTCAAATCTCTTGATCCCACAATTAGGTAAATGGTTGCTCACAACCTTCTGCGGATCATGTTTCTTATACTCGATGGAGACCAAATTTAGGTCTTCCAGGGCTGCTGCCTCGGCTTTGGCATGCCCGAAATCTAATAAAGAATAAGAATTTAACCGAATAGGAAAAGACTGCCATACCTTCTTTGAGTACCCTTTGAGTTCTTTACTCACACCGCCGATTACCGTTTACCGAGCGACCTCGCGACAATCTAGCTTGTCAGGAATGAACAATGGTAGCGCATTAGGGGGAACAGAAGCCCCAAAAACTCTGAAGTATGAAAACTATGCCTCCACGTACCAGTCCGCTATGCTGCTTAGATTAGTAGCAAGGCTGTTAGAAATACGGGGTGGTGGGTGACCAAAAATGGCGATATGCAGGGGCACCATCACCCAGTTAAAAATTTCATAAGCGAAACTTTCTGCTTTGTTCTCCCATAGTTTGTCATGATATACATGTATGGGTTTTTCCTGGGCTGGAGTACAACCCCACCTCATCAATGGGAATGGTGTCATAGAACAGATTACATCCATGATGTATGTGGACATGAAGAACGATGACGCCTTCCCACTCTCCTTTTGCTCCCGATACTTTGTTACCCGATTTGCCAAGCTATCCGAAAGCAACTTTGCCCAATTAAAAGAGCAACCTTCCGCGACCCGAAACATAAGAGGCACCCACGCAAGGAAAAAATGCGATGTGCCCTCTCTCCCATATAACCGACACGTCATCATAGCCACATATTTATACTGTGGCTCCAACGAAGCGATTGAATAAACGCCGTGGTCATTAGCTCTGAACTTTGCGGTGCGTGAAACCCAGTCCTTTATCAAACTTGACATGGTTTTATCGTACTGTGTGCACTCCTTCTCCTTGAATTCCTTCAGTAACTCAACGCCATATGTGTATTCGAATGTCATGGGTAGCTTATACATAGTTTGCATATGCTCAGGCCTAAAACTCCCCATGGTAACTCTTTGTTCGTTCATGATAGTCCTGGTTGGTAAGTCTACATGATCTAATGCCCATCGGACCATGTCGTAATATGGAAACAACCATGGCCTGGCTGCTACCCTGTGCATTCCGGATTGAACGACTATTTTGTACTTGGTGTTCAGATCATCTCTTTCGTTGTCGTCGTAGTCGTCTGAATAATCCACCAATTCAGATTGCAGAATGTCTGAAACGAATGACCAGTTAGGGATCAAGTCGACACTTCGGGGTGAAGTATCAGAGACATTATCCGAGCCTTGTCCTGCAACTTCGACATTTGCCTTTGCTGCATTCCATGGAGCCATGGATGAAGCTAACGTTTTAGCTCTTCTGCGATAGAACTGCCGTAAAAATCCGATCTTACACATAGATTTACCCTATTTTCCCATTAATGTCATAAATTTTGGCGGTTTAAAAGTCAGTTGGCGTATGGAGTGAAAATTCTTCTTCGGGAATCGTGCAAGCATCGAAATTCAGGATAAGTCTTGATTTAACTTAATTAATCCAAATCTGGCTATGTTAATCAATTTTTCGCTATTCTCTATCTCGTAAATTTTCTGTTAACATTTTGAGTTTCCAACTCCTGAGACAGCGAGGATCGAGTTTGTTTTAATTAAACCTAATCATGATTTGGGGCCTGATTTATTTTATAATTATTTTATTCGCCATATCGCAACTCGGAACTTCGAGGAAAAGTTTCTAGGAGATTTATAGGCCGAGTTGCGAAACCGCGAGATCGTGATAACAAGGTTTAATTAAGTTGAAAATAATCTTGAATTAAGTGATTAATTAATCCTGTTATAATTACATCGTGACTTCGTGGGTCGGGGTTCAGAAGCTGTAACTTTTGAAAAAGATAGAGCCGAGTGACGAAATGCCGAGAACAACTTTTACCACGGTTAACTTTTTCCTTTAATCGTAGACCTGGGTTATCAAGACGAGACCTCGTGATCTCAGCCCTCGGGGTTGTGAAAGTAAAAAATTTGGTTTGGCGAACGCCGAAGCGCGAGACCCTGACGACATCTAATCATGAGTTGAAGGATTTTACCCTGGTTACCGCTTTGAGTGAAAACTTTGAACGACTTCGCCACTTCGTGACTCGGGATGTGTTAAGTACCTAAGACTTATCTGCAAATATACTTCAGAAATAACCAAGAATAAACCATAAAGATCTACAAATATAATCACCACAAATACTGAATACACAATAGATCCAAAAAGCAAGATAGAAGAAACCACACTTTATTAGAAGAAAACCCTTGAGGTAGGGCAACACCGTACAATGGATCCTATTATGGAAGGGATCCTCTCCTGTTCACTTTCCTCTTCGAGGGGACATCCTCCTATTGAGCTACCGCTCCAAATACAATAATTCTCTTCATGTCTCATTACATTGCTTGAACCCCTTTATATAGTGCTACCATCACCTAAGAAAATTATAGAGGAGGAATCTTTTAGAAGTAGAACCTTCTAAGAAGTCCTTTTACATTTATTATATCTAACTACCATAGTGGGCCTTATTTAATAATATAGTGGACCTAGTCCACCTTACATTGAATGACATCCACTATTATCACTATGGGCCCTCTGCCCCCCCTCACTACCTCTCTAGCTACCTTACAGGATGTGTGAATTCATGAATTATAGTATCCGATCTGTGAGATTCTGAAGTGGAGCGAAAATAGGGAACATTCTTACGAATTGCAGGACTTGCTTCGAGAGTGAAAAAACTGTAGCTGCTTGCGTGATCAGGCTCTTAGAGATCATCGATCTCTTCGGAGGGAAAAGGAAAACCATCTTTACATTTAAAGCATCGAAATGAAAATTGTGACGGGTTAAAAACAAAGGCGGCTCCAACTGGGGATCCTGCCTTCCTGTGAGGTGGGAAGAACAGTAGACCACGTGCCAATATTGGGTAAATGGAGTCGAAAACTCAATCAAGCGGAAAAATTCCAAGGAAAAAGGATCGAAGGGGGGAAAAGACTCCGTTCTTTACCTCGAGAAGTTTTTCAAAATCAGATACTCTTTTCAACACAGCTGTAGTCCCTTTCACAATTTTCCCTTTCCCACTACTAACTTTAGGTATGTTTTAAGATAGTCGAAACGAGCAAGAAATGGAAGAGAAAATGCAAACCATAAGACAAAGGATTAAAGAAGCACATGATCGATAGAAGAGTTATGCTGATGCGCACCGAGTCGACCGTAGTTACGAGGTTAGCGATTGAGTCTTCTTGCAGGTTAAACCGCATAAGAGTTTGATCAAGTTTGGAAAGGGAGCTAAACTCTCTCCTAGGTTCGTGGGACCTTTAGAGATCGTGGAGAGAAATGGGCCCGTGGCCTATCGACTAGCCTTGCCTGATTCTTTGAGGCGTATGCATGATGTTTTTCATGTATCTGTTTTGAGACATTATATTAGTGATCCCACACACGTGATTGATATGAGTTCCTTGCAGGTATCGGATGAGGGAGCGCTCACGGCTGAGCCGGTCCACATCTTAGATCATCACGTTCGACAGTTACGACGTCGAATGGTAGATCAAGTCAAGGTCCAGTGGGACAGTTATAGTCCGCACTCGGTGACCTAGGAGGACGCATATGATATGCGCCATCAGTTTCCATTTTTGTTTGATAGATAGACTTATGACACTGTGATACTTTTGTTTCGGCATTTATACTAAGAAACTTTGGGACGAAGTTTAGACCAAGAGGGGGTGTATGTAACATCCCGCTCTGGCGCACTGAGAAAACTTATTATTTGAGGACACTTGCTTGCAAGTGATCTAGACTTTTCTGATGTTAAAACATTATTCTTGATTATGATGCGTTATGATAGATGACATGATGTTTTACTATTTGTTGTAGACAGGTGCTATTGACTCAGTTTTATTGAGTGTGCAGGGTTTTGGACCTTGATGATGCAGAGGCATCGGTGGAACCCCTTGGACTCCAGATTGAGTCAGGGAGTGTGCTAATTGGGTTGATTTATTTATTGTGATATTTCATTGATTTGATGATTTGATGATTGACATGTTCTGACACGATTGTTGATGATGCAGGCTGACGATAGCTTGCCGACCAGACTCACATATGGAGTAAAGGGGCCACACACGATTTCCAGAGAGGTTGAGGGAGAGGTGTGGACAACAGCCCTGCCACAGCCTACTAGCACTCCCTCCGTGGCTCGAACTGTAGGTTAATGATTACCTAGTTCGAGAGGATCCACGATGTCGTGAGGGAAGACTGCGACAGTCGCTCACGATGATTCTAAGGGGCATGCAATAAGGCGGGGGCCTTATTCCTTAGAGCCCTTAGTCTCCCACAAGTTCACCTGGCAGAGTGTTGACTCCAGGGGTTATAGATGACTACCAATCAGTCAAGTCGGCGAGTGGCACCCTTGGAGCACGTGGTGCATCCTGAAGGGCACGTCGCATAAAAGAAACACAAGAAGCGAGTGGCACCCTTGGAGCACGTGGTGCATCCTGAAGGGAACGTTGCACAAAAGAAACGAATGAGGCGAGTGGCACCCTTGGAGCACGTAGTGCGTCCTGAAGGGCACGTCGCACTGATGATGAGGAAGAAATAAACCTAGACGGCCCTAAGACATTAACACCTTAAGAAATCCTTAAACAACTCCCTTAACCAAGTGTCGCCAGTTCAGAATATGAGTCCTAAGTCAAAAACTTTTCTAGGGTAAAAATTTTAGTCTAACCTTACAAAAAAAAAACAAAAACAAAAGAGGGGCCTAAGGAAAAAATAAAAATAAAATTAAACAAAAAAAAAACCCACTTAAG
>ML811958.1:37653-57597 GCA_009831015.1 Picea engelmannii
AGGGTAAAATAAAGAGACTAAGAAATTAATTCAAATCCGTGGTTGTAAATTTGAAAAGAAGGATTTAATTAAGTTAACTTGTGGAAGCATAAAAAGTTATGAATTTAAAAATAAAATGAAAAGATTAATTAACGCATTTACCTTTTTGGTTTAAAAAAAAAAAAAAGAAAGAAAGGGAATAATAAAAATAGGGAAATGATCCTTTTATTAAATTTAAAGAAAATAATTTTGGAGAAATGTGGGGTATGAGTGACACTTGTAAGACATAGAATATTTAGAGGGTTTTCATTAAAACTTAAATGAAATGTGATTTAGGGCAAGGGGGGGTCTCAAAATTCTATAAAAGAAAGGTAGATGAGGAATATGGGGGATGGGTTATTGACGTAACGTTACGCTGCCGGATTTGGACTTGACTGTTTGCTTGTGAGGAGTTGGGATTTTCTAGCTCGGTTAGGAGTGGTAGCTCAGCCTTACGAGGCGAGCTGGGAAGCTAGACTTACCTTCTGGATTTGTGTGGCCCCTTTGCAGCTCGTGGGGCTAAGGGGGAAGCAGAGTACCCCTAGCGATTGGCTGGGAGGTACCGGTGAGGTCTCTACGGTCGGCGAGCGGGTGCGGCACGGAGCGCGGACGACACACAAGGACGACGTTGAGGCAACGATATGGTTTGTGTGTTAGTAGTTTAGGATGCATTACGACTTACCCTTGTTGATAAAATTACTTACCTCCGTTATTGGCGTGATGATGAAAATTTTTATGGCTGTTACTCACCTCTGTTAAAAAAATTATTTACCGTTGTTATTTAAAAAAAACAAATGTGTACATATACGTAAAAATTTGGATTGGTTCTTGATGGGGAAGGGCGAATCAGTTCTGGCAATTTTTATCCTTGGCATTTAATTAGTACTTGGGTTCTGAAAGTGGGTTCTATCTTGTTTCCATCTTTACCTTTTTGTGAAAATCTAGTTCTGGCATTCTGCCCTGTAAGCCTGTTACGGAGAAAAATCCCTTGGGTATTTTCGATTGTTTACCTACCGATTATTCTGGTATGTGGTTCGGGGTGGAATCCATGTCTGTCTGCGTTGGGAGGGTTGTGGTCGAAGACCTTGTTAACGGCTATGTTTTTAGAATACAAGCCAGCGTTGTTTTCTTGTTTTTGTTTTTATCAGTCATCTGAGTTGTGACCAGGCTTCATTTTGCATTCGACGTTGTGACTGTGTGTCCGTTTGCCATGTAACTTGTCCCTTCTTCCCTTGTGACCTTTCTGGCGGGATACCTCGAGTCGAAGGTAGTGCGTTCTCTGCCCCGCAATCCCGCCTAACCAAAACTTCGACATCTCTCTATTTGTTTAGATGGCACTCGTGCAGCCATGGCTGGGATGACAACCTTTATTTTAAAAGAAACCCTTCTATTGTGGGTTTTGGTAGCGATATGCTGGGGCGTGTTTATCACAATGATTTAATGATCAAACCATTTTACTTTAGGAAACCCAGATCCACATCGAGATTTACGAAGGGATAATCGATTCCAACACCAGAGTAGAGGCAAAATTTTTGTTCTATTGACACGTCCTTCGTACGACAGTGCCCCTCTTTCTTGTAGGTTGTTCTGGTGTAAAGTTGAAGATTGTCTGTCATTGATCGACGCTTTGCTGGGCCGAGAATTCGCTCATTATGTTTGGAAACCGATGACTGCCACCGAGTTTTTATTTAGGAACGCTGACGAATTTATTATTACTCTCTGTTTTTATTCGATCTCATAAATTACCTCCCAGACTGCTTGCCTTTACCTACGCAGGAAACAAACAGGTTAGGCTAAGTCTGTACCAAACAAAAAAATCTTCACCGGAAATGGACTTATCCCTTTGTGACACGTACGTCTCAGTATGCCTGGACCCATGAACGGCCTGCAGTGTTATCTCGGTTCTGAGAACCAGCGTTAAACTTTCCCTTTTGCGTGGTTGGTTAATGGGAGGTCGCTAAACGTTTGTTTTTGTATCTTTAGCTTTTAATTAATTCCCTCGGGTTCCTTATGGTATCTTACATCCGTCTAGTCCTGGTTGCCTCCTCAACAATCTCTGCCAGGTAGCAGTCGAGGTTAAACAGTTTGCAACCACCTTGATTTAATCGCATATAGATTTATGGACCCATAATTGATGAACATCTATTTGAATGTTTTCGGCGTCGAATTCCAATTCTGTGTTTTATTTGATCGCATCTTAATGGTTGTGTTGTTTACATTTGCTGTAACATCAGTTCTGCGCCCACATTGATTGCGTTTGAATAACCTCGGTCTGCGTTTACCTGCCCATTCCTGAGCATGGATGGCGCTCCTGTACCCATTAATGGCATTCAATATGACTGTGTTGGTTATAATGGCTCTTATTTATGACTGTCGGATATGAGTATTGGCTCAATGTTCGGTCCAAAATAAGTAACGTTTCAGTAGAACGGTATGAGTTTTGCCTTTCTAAATTTTGTCATTTAAAAATAATATCGCTAATTTATATATTGCCTTTTTAATTTTGATACTTTTAAATGTGTCATTTTTAAACATTGTCATTTTTATATACTGACAATTTTTAACCATGATGTTACATTGTTATTTTAATTATGAAGTTAATTATGAACATGAGGTTATCTTTATATATTGACAACGAATATTGTCTTTTAAACTTTGTCATTTAAAAAAAAAAAAAAATATCGCTATTTTATATATTGTCTTTTTAAATTTTGATACCTTTAAATGTGACCTTTTAAATATGGTCATTTTTATATATTGACAGTTTTTAACCATGATGTTACATTGTTATTTTCATTATGACGTTAAATATAATACGAGGTTATGCTTATATATTGACCATAGGGTAAGGGTATTGTCATTTTAGTGGAATTGTTACTACCATTTTACTGTTGTGAATAATGTAAATTGACACGGTGATCAATGTTTGGTGATTGTAATTTTTATTGTTAAGGTGATATGTAAAGGTAACGCTATGGTTCACATTGTTTCTGAGATATGTAAGGGTATTGTTTTGCAACCTAGTATAGAGTGTAGTTTGGGTAGATAACTTACAAGAAGGAATGGCGTTGTTATTATTGCATTATTAATGAAATTTATGATCTTAAATGACATCGAGTTGTGAGCTCCTCATGTTTATTGAATGTTTCTATCTAGTAATGTCATTGTAAATCTTATGGTTGTAGTATATAAGAGGGATTGTAATTGTAAATCATGGCCCGGATATGTGATATAAATGTAAGGTGTTTATTATTTCATGGCAGGTTATTGTAACTTTTATTGTTATTAATAAACATTTACGGTGTAATAACCTTTATTTAAGTACAATAGATTTTCTGAGTCTGTAATGAGGGTGTTGTTCCTTGTAGATAAAGTTGTACTTGGTTGATAAACCTTCCATGTGTTGGGACTGTTGTCAGGTGGGATGTAGACACCTCCATGTAGCCTTAGTATAGAAGTCTGTGTGGTGATTATTTGCGTGAAGGAATCCAGTGCCGTATCAAGAGTCTCAGGCCCTTTAAAGGCAGGGTTTCCACTCTTGTGACACACCTGATGGAGATTACTAGTTTCTGCCTTAGCAGTCGGCCAGGAGCCTATCTGACCTTCTCTCTCTCCGGAGCAGAGAACTAAGATTAAACGCCCTGCTTTCCTGTGCAGAAATAGTAAGATCTACTATTATGGATCCTTCCCTCTGTGTTCTTACTGTGCATAACCCAGTATGTCGTTAAATGTTTGCGTTGTGCGCCTTGTGTCTATGGTCGTTTATTGCTTGCAGTTACCCATGGTGTGCCCTCAGACTTCTTGTGATGATCATTGTGGTTGTGTCTTGTTGGTTGTTGAATGGCGACGTAGATTCAAGTGTGTTTGTTACTTCTACATGCGCGCACACACCTTAAACACAAAAAAAAAAAAAAATTGCACCTGTAATCAGATTTCTTGTCATAACAAGGAGGTCGTTACATTGCTAACACAGGTGCCTCGCTTATAACTTTTTTAATATGCGCGAACGATGCCCTGGCCTCGGTGGTCCAATTTACCCCACTATCCTTCTTCAGCATTCCTGCAATCAACTTGACAATCTCAGCGAAATTGGGAATGAACCTTCGTAGAAAATTTATCTTTCCTAAGAATGATTGAATTTCTTTTATATTTCTCGGGATAGTGATAGTATCTATCGCTTCAATCCTCTTAGGATCAATCCTAATTCCTTCCTTAGATACAACATGGCCCAGAAGCTTACCTTCTCGCATAGTGAAATGTGATTTCTTTGGGTTCAGGGATAGGCCAAACCTGCGACACTTTTCGAAAGTCTGCTTTAGATGTATCTGATGTTCCTCGTCAGTTTTAGAGAAAACCGTCAGATCGTCGAGGTAAATAAATACGAACTTGTCCTTTTCTCCCACGAAGGCGATGTCCATAGCTCGATGGAAAGTGGCCCCTGCATTCATCAAACCAAAAGGCATTTTATCATACATGAAAGTACCCCAGGGCGTGGTTAAAGCAGTTTTTTCCCTGTCTTGTTCATTCATAGCGATATGATTATAACCAGAGAAACCATCTATCATATAAATTTGATTGGCTCCAACAACCTTTTCTAAAACATGGTTCATCTTGGGCAGCGGGTAGTTATCTTTGAGAGACGACTTGTTTAAGTTTCAGAAATCCACACATAGTCTTATTTCCCCGTTCTTTTTCCTGACTGGGACTAGGTTAGCTACCCAATCCGAGTATCTCAGAGGTACGATAATTTTTGCGTCCAAGAGTTTTTTAACTTCCTTTTCTATCAGGGGTAACAGAATGGGGTTAATTTGCCTAATCTTTTGCCTAAACGGTTTGACCCCAGGCTTCAAAGGTATTTTGTGATCAATAATGGAAGTGTGATACGTTTTCAATTCATCATAGGACCAGGCGAAAACATCTTTATATTGTCTGAGTAAGTCTTTATACTTAACTTTCTCTTTGGGAGGGAGGAACTTTGATATTTTTACCATCCGGGGTTCCTTTTCTATTCCTAAATCATAGTCCTCCACTTCTTCTGGTTGGGGCTGCAAAGTGGACTTTACAGGTACATCGTTCTGATTAAAAAGTCTTTCCAAAGGAATCAATCCTTTGGGGATATGATTTCTTTTAAGGACCAGCATACGATGATCCACAATTTTTTCTCGGAAGATTTTAGGTTCCTCTCCTTCTTGCATGGTCCACCTGGAGTCATTCTGATTTTCTTGGTCAGCGTGAGTATCTGAGAATTCGCCTACTGCTGTAAGGAATTTCTCAATTTGTTCGTCATCTTCAAAGACTTGCCAGTGTCAGATATTGTCTGGTATGGAGGGTTTGTATCTGATTTCAATGTGATACTTCAGTTTGAAGGTCGTGGGAGGAGAGAAGGTTGAAGCTGCCCTTGCCAATGCATCAGCATGTAGATTCTCTGCACAAGGGATAAAATGGATATTCACAGATGAGAAAATGTTTTCCATGAGATCCCAAGCACAATTTCTATATGCTCTTAGTCTGGGATGCCTGGCCTGGTACTGTCGGTTTACTTGTTTTACTATTAATTCCGCATCACCATATATCTGCAAGTTTTTTTATCTTTAGCTTTTTGGCATCCTCTAATCCTAAGATCAATGCTTCATACTCGCATACGTTATTAGTGTAATCTATGTCCCACTACAAATGATAGGAGAAAGGAACAATGAACTTACCTTCAGGTGCCACCAAAAGTACTCCAGTACCTTCCCCTTCAGAAGACGAAGCACCGTCAAAATACATTTTCCAGACACCAGTATTACACAGCTCTTCTGTCATGGGGTTTGACTCTTCTTGCTTTGTATCAATCTCCTCCAGGAAACTATCCAGACCATCATCAAAAGACAAGATGCAATTTCCCAGGTCTTGGTCTGCAATGTAAATAGGGAAGTTGTGTGGGTTTTGAGGGTCACTGACTGTATATGCTAATCTTGTTTCTCTGTATAAACGAGTGAACTGACCACCGAATACAGGTATTGTGGCATAAGTCATGTCTAACTGAAGAGAACCCCCCAACTTGGCTCCCCATGACCTAGATAACAACATGCCATACTTAGGGGAATATCTACGATAACAACATCCATCAGGATACTCTTAACCGAGACCTGCGCCAGGGTGACTACCAGATCCTTTATCATCCCCATGCATTTAACCTTCCTCAAATCAAAATAGTATAGATTTCCATAAGGTCTTGTGATCTGGAGACCTAGCTTCTCCATTATAATCTTGGGCATAACATTATGGGAAGCTCTGGAGTCTAACATACAATTATGCAGCAACTGATCGTATATATTCAGAGTGATATAAAAGGGAGCGATGTTGTATTTGAACCCTTCAAAATGGGGACCAAAAGTGATGTTAGGTCTATCATCTTCCAAGTTTATGACATCGAACTGACTTTCTAGTTCAGAGACACCTATCATTTTGGTAATTTGTTTGCGATAAACGGGGTTTTTCGCTAATTCCACCAAAGGGATTGGTATCTTAATTTTGTTTAACTCATTTTCAAAACTAAAAGCTCCGCTTACCTTGTCTGTTTCTCCGGTTGAGACTTCCGAATTCTTCCTTTCTGACTTATTCGTCTGGACAGATTTATCATTCATGGTCCTAGTTGAAGACGTAGCTTTATTTACAGGTTCGGTTTCCTGTGTTTGAGTCCCAACTTTTTCCACCTCGGACTCTTGAGTGCTTACTCTTCTAGTTTTGTTGTTGGGTAATGGGGTCTCGTCCAAAGGAGGCCCATAAGCTTGGCCTCTTTGAAGGATTTTCTTGGGTTGAGTCATGGAGGTGAGCTTATTCTTAGACCTTAGATTGTACTTTGGTTGAAAATCAGCCATAATTATCTCAGTTTCTGATTGAGATTCACAGATCTCGGTGTGATCACCCTCCTCACTCTCATTTGACGGATTTGGCGTATTTAGAGACTTTTCGTAGTCTTCGGGAGTCAGATATGGTTGACTACAGTAATCACCGAAGTTTGTGACATCATTATCTGAATCCTCGAAGTCTTGAAAATCGTTATCTCCTATAAAATTTTCATTCTTCAAGGGAGCTTATATTTTTTGATCTTCCTTTTTCATTTGTCTTTGTTGATTAGGAGGGTTTTGATTTCTCTTGAAATCTTTTTTGGGATAAAAGTCGGTCTTGGCCTGTTCGAGTTCCATTCGGGTTATTTTATTTGACAACTCTTTAATCACTCTAGCCACATCATCCACCCTATCATCTGAGGATCTATTGGACCCTGAAGGGCTGACTTGTTCTCTAAAGTACTTGGTCTCTCAGTTTCCAGTCTCTACTCTAGCCTTAAGTTTACCCGAAGCCATCATATTAGATTCTATCTCTACCGCATCGTCCTGCATACGGTTTAAGGTGGCTCCCCTTCGTTCTCGCAGAAGTAGTGCGAAATCTGGCTCAAAAGCTCCGGCGAAAGTCACTTTAGCCATGGGTTGAGAAGGTTTGACTTCAGCTAGGATTTTATTGTACATTTTATTGAATCTCTGGATGAATTCCATGACTGTTTCTGAGTTCTTTTTCTTCAAAGACCCAAATTCGGTTAGATAATAGAGATGGTCTTTTCGCTCTCCCCATTGTCTGAGGAAAGCATCTTCCAAAGCGTCATATGACAGGATAGAGGCTACGGATAGGCTCCGAAACCAAGTTCGGACCTGACCTTCAAAAGTTTGGACAAGTAGTCTCGAATAGACGTCCTCGTGTTCAATACCAAAGACATCTATGAATTGGTCGAAAAAATTAATATGTTCGGCTGTTGTCAGATCCTCCTCTCCGGTGAATTTCGGTAAATTGTTTATGTAATTTTCTGGACGATCGTGTAGGGGGACGAGAAATACTAAAGGGGCGTATCTGGCTGTGACTTTCGCGAAAACTCTAGGAGGGGGGGCAGGCCCTTGACATCCACCTCCTCCTAGAGGGGAACCTCCACCTCCTCCTAGAGGGACTCCTCCCCCTCCTCCTCCGATAAACCCTCCGCCTCCTCCTATAAACCCTCCACCTCCTCCTCCAGTAGCTGCCATCGTTGTTTGTGGGGAGTTATACAGGGGGTTTTGGAAAATAAAAAGGGAATCTTTATTTTCTTCGCGAAGAGGAAAGTCTGGTGAGGAAGGATAAGGAACACGAGGACTGAGCGAGGTTGAGGGTTCGGAAGGACTCTCAGCCTTCAGTGATGGGATTTCAAGTTGGTAAACTGCAGCGGTTGGCCTTAAAGAGCCTCTCGCCTTTAGAATTTTTTCGGGATCAGAAACGGGCGTAATCTGCTCACCATCCGGGTTTTGTCTGGTATTCCTTCGACCGAATGCCAGTTTTTTTCTTCGTGGAGTCGCCAAGTGAATGATAAAAATCCTTAAAGGGTGGGTACCCTTTTTTCACTATCAAAGGGTAACACTTTCAATGAAAAACAATTGTTTTTTTCCCAGGGAAAAAGATTTCGTAACTTCGGTCCCCGACAACGGCGCCAGAAAGATGTTGTTCTTGAGTCTGTACCTAAGACTTAAAAGTATAGTGTCAAGGCATTTGAAAGTAGGTAATGGTGTAGAAGAGGGAAGAGTAAACTCTTGGTAAAGGAAACTAGGGAAAGTTTCTACGTTGTCGTTGTCTAGCTTCCAACTGTTCCTGGGTAGTTATGTCTCGTTCAATGGCTGTCCATGATTGTTCGAGTTCGGCCCGGTTAATTTCCGTTTTAAGAATGGTTTCGAAGAGGTTTAAGGCAATGTGTGTTTGATTCAGTAGTCCAGGTTCAACGTTAGGTTGAGTTGGTACAGGAACTGCCATGGGGGAACAGTAAAGGTACGAAAAACTGTAAGAAAGGTTAAGTGCTGTCTCAGTTTGGTCTTATAAAAGAGAACTTACGATTGAAAAAGTAAAATACGGATGCAAATCTAAGGCTCGTTCCCGTAACTGTATCATATTTTAACAAAATGGGTGAGATGGGAGAAAAACATTAAGTTGTTCATAGTGTAAGGTTCCAACCAGGGGGAAAAACTTACGACATAAACGGGAGAGGAAAATATGTAAGAAAATAACCAATGTAACAAAGAATATATGTAGAATTCCGAAAATGTGGATTGGTATTACACAACTGATAGCTGGTGCAGAGGAAAGACAATAAGAAATTACAGAAAACCCAAATCCATTCGCTATAGTAGTGGTCGTACTAAATTATAACGAAGCACATCAATTATGAATATGAATTGCAATGTAAAAAATGAGATACAAGGAAGCAAACTTGTAATACAGAAGTGACGGAATTGAGAATCTCCAGATCTGCTTGTATTAACTCTAAATGTAAAAACTCTATTACAAATGACTCAAAAAGGTCCAGCCTTGTTTCTTTGTTTCGGGGATATATTTATACAATTTTTACAAAGCAGATAGAATCTCAACAGTCCCAAAATTTCGGTTATGACAGAGGAGAGAGAAATTGATCCATTTCTCCTAATATGTCTTCACTTGATGCCAGGTGTTTGTCATCTCACGGACTCAGTGAAAGCGATACATCTTTCCACTAGCTGGGATATGAGCCGCAATGGTTCTGCTTGACAGTTGGCCTCGACGAAGTAACATTCTCAGGCCAACTGCTACAGTTTGTCCTCTATTTGCGCGTCGATGATGTCGAGGGCACTTAGTTGCACGCTGGGCTTGATCATGTACCTATCAATTTGGATTATATCCACCACATCCATCTGAGAGATATCAGTCGAATCTCTTTCTTCCTTATCTTTCACATCAAGTGAGATCTGCTCCACATTCATTTGCATCAACGCTTCGACATTGCCTCCGCTGTCAATGCCCAACAACTCGCCATCTATAGAATTAAAAAATTCTTCCAGGGAAATGGTTACCATTTGGGCTTGCTCCTTGCCCATGGCGATGTTTTGCTCCCAATCCTTCAACAGAATATTTCCTCGGGTTTGCTCCAAAACGGTGAACATGGGAGTACCTGCTGAAACCTAGTTGTTAGTGGCTATTACCGCCTCTTGGAAGGCGACTCGAGGTGCTCCTACATCCCTTTCTCTGGCTGATAAATTCTTGGAAACTTGATGGACCAACATATAGTTTTCCCGAATCGCTCCCACCTTGGTGAGCAAATTCTGCTGTGTCGAGGAGATTATGCTCTGAATCTCGATCGCTTGGGAATTAAATATCCCGATGTCTATCATTTTGCTCTCGGCGATTTCTACCCGAGCCTACAGCTGTTTGATCAAACTCTCATGTTGGCTCGCCTTCTTTCGACCATCCCGGACCACCAACTATGCTTGCTCGAGCTTAGCTCTGAGCACCTCTATTTTCTTTTTGTCGGCCAATCTGGCCTGTTCTATTTCCATGCTAGCATGAACCTTAGCGTTCTCCGTGGCTGTGGCCAATCTAGCCTCAAGGGTCCTGATTAGGCGATTTTTCCTTTTCAGTTGGTTCTTCAAAAACCCGACTGAGAATTGATTTGCTGAAGCATACGCTCCCAGCGTTCCTACGATTTCGGTGGCGAATTGCTCGTTCTTTTTATCTTTTTCATCTGTCATAACTTTATACTTTTTAGCAGTCGACTCTCCCTCCTGGTAGAATTCTCTTTTTACTACTGCTTTTCTCTTTTTATCAAAGAAAAACTCGTTCGAAGGAAGTTCGTCTGCTCTTATGGGCCTCAACTCCTCATTGAATATCCATCCTTCTTCGATATTTCCCTGCGTAGACTGCAAGGGGGTGACGGAAGTGATGGGTTCCCCGATTTGTTTCGTCGATTTTCCTGGGGTGTCGACCGGGTTCGGCTTCTCTGGCGGTTCCGGGGTCTTTGTCTTGGTCTCCAGATTCTGCTTCTTTGGCGGGTCTGGAGTCTGTACCTCTGCTTCGGTTTTCTTCGTTTGTTTCTCCTCGTCCTGTTGTTTTCTCGAGTCAGGAGTAGCATCTTTGGAGCCTTCCGCATATTTCTGTTTTGTCTCGGAAACACCTGGACTCGCACCTCGCAACATAGTGGGGAGACAACTTCGTCCATTTTTCTGGAATCTCAATACAACGACTGTGTCTTCGAGTGCCAAGGATTGGATCCGGGCTAGAACTTCTTCATAAGACCTCGCCCCTCGAAAAACGTTGTCTGGGGGAGAATTCTCATGCTCAAATCTCTTGAGCCCACAATTAGCTAAATGGTTGCTCACAACCTTCTGCGGATCATGTTTCTTATACTCGATGGAGACCAAATTTAGGTCTTCCAGGGCTGCTGCCTCGGCTTTGGCATGCCCGAAATCTAATAAAGAATAAGAATTTAACCGAATGGGAAAAGACGGCCATAGCTTCTTTGAGTACCCTTTGAGTTCTTTACTCACACCGTCGATTACCGTCTGCCGGGTGACCTTGCGACAAGCCAGATTGTCAGGAATGAACAATGGCAACGCATTAGGGGGAACAAAAGCCCCGAACAATATGAAGTATGAAAACTCTGCCTCCACGTACCAGTCCGCTATGCTGCTCAGATTAGTAGCAAGGATGTCAGAAATATGGGGTGGTGGGTGACCAAAAATGGCGATATGCAGGGGCACCATCACCCAGTTAAAAATTTCATAGGCGAAACTTTCTGCTTTGTTCTCCCATAGTTTGTCATGATATACATGTATGGGTTTTTCCTGGGCTGGAGTCCAACCCCACCTCATCAATGGGAATGGTGTCGTAGAACAGATTGCAACCATGATGTATGCGGACATGAAGAACGATGACGCCTTCCTACTCTCCTTCTGCTCCCGATACTCTGTGACCCGATTTGCCAAGCTATTCGAAAGAAACTTTTCCCAATTAAAAGAGAAACCTTCCGCAACCCGAAACATAAGAGGCACCCACGCAAGGAAAAAATGTGATGTGTCCTCTCTCCCATATAACCGACACATCATCATAGCCACATATTTATACTGTGGCTCCAACGAAGCGATTGAATAAACACCGTGGTCATTAGCTCTGAACTTTGCAGTGCGTGAAACCCAGTCCTTTATCAAACCTGACATGGTTTTATCGTGCTGTGTGCACTCCTTCTCCTTGAATTCCTCCAGGAACTCAGCGCCATATGTGTAGTCGAATGTCGTCGGTAGCTTATACATGGTTTCCATATGCTCAGGCCTAAAAGTTCCCACGGTAACTCTCTGTTCGTTCATGATAGTCCTGGTTGGTAAGTCTACATGATCTAACGCCCATCAGACCATGTCGTAATATGGAAACAACCATGGCCTGGCTGCTACCCTGTGCATTCCGGATTGAACGACTATTTTGTACTTGGTGTTCAGATCATCTCTTTCGTTATCGTCATAGTCGTCTGAATAATCCACCAATTCAGATTGCAGAATGTCTGAAACGAATGACCAGTTAGGGATCGAGTCGACACTTCGGGGTGAAGTATCAGAGACATTATCCGATCCTTGTCCTGCAACTTCGACATTTGCCATTGCTTCTTTCTGCGGAGCCATGGCTGAAGATGACATTTTATCTCTTTTGTGATAGAACTGCGTATACATACATAAGTAAATTTACTCAGAAGTGATGAGCTCTGCATGCTATGAAAATGCATTTGTTACAATGTAATGCATCTCTTACATATATTTGAAAAACTCGGTACCTTTCAAAACCAACCTGTCAATTCGAAATTAGAAACAAATTTATGCCATAAAAATCCGATCTTACACATAGATTTACCCTATTTTCCCATTAATGTCATAAATTTTGGCGGTTTAAAAGTCAGTTGGTGTATGGAGTGAAAATGCTTCTTCGAGAATCGTGCAAGCATCGAAACTCGAGATAAGTCTTGATTTAACTTAATTAATCCAAATCTGGCTATGTTAATCAATTTTTCTCTATTCGCTATCTCGTAAATTTTCTGTTAACATTTTGAGTTTCCAACTCCTGAGACCGCGAGGACCGAGTTTGTTTTAATTAAAGGTAATCACGATTTGGGGCCTGATTTATTTTATAATTATTTTATTCGCCATATCGCAACTCAGAACTTCGAGGAAAAGTTTCTAGGAGATTTATAGGCCGAGTTGCGAAACCGTGAGATCGTGATAACAAGGTTTAATTAAGGTGAAAATAATCTTGAATTAAGTGATTAATTAATCCTGTTATAATTACATCGTGACTTCATGGGTCGGGGTTCAAAAGCTGGAACTTTTGAAAAAGATAGTGTCGAGTGATGAAATGCCGAGAACAACTTTTACCACAGTTAGCTTTTGCCTTTAATATTAGACCTGGGTTATCAAGATGAGACCTCATGATCTCAGCCCTTGGGGCTGTGAAAGTAAAAAATTTGGTTTGGCGAACGCCGAAGCGCGAGACCCCGACGACGTCTAATCATGAGTTGAAGGATTTTACCCTGGTTACTGCTTTGAGTGAAAACTTTGAACGACTTTGCCACTTCGTGACTCAGGACGTGTGAATTCATGAATTATAGTATCCGATCTGCAAGATTCCGAAGTGGAGCAAAAATAGGGAACATTCTTACGAAATGCAGGACTTGCTTCGAGAATGAAAAAAATGTAGCTGCTTGCGTGATCAGGCTCTTAGAGATCATCGATCTCTTCGAAGGGAAAAGGAAAACCATCTTTAGATTTCAAGCATCGAAATGAAAATTGTGACGGGTTAAAAACAAAGGCGGCTCCAACAACCCCCACCCTGGGGCTACGTCCACCAACTCTTCTTCTTTATTTCTTTCTGTCAATCTTCTACATGCACAGATCCATGATATATTACTCCGCAGAGGATAGGAGATCTGCGCACCTCGCTAGATCCTCCTTCCCTGTATTACAACACAAAGCCTTCCATAGTCTCTTACAATCACTTGCACTTAGCTTTGCAAGTATTAATCACATATTCTTTCACATAGCTAATACTAGCACTCAACTACGGGTTACTTTCTTACATCGCCTAGCTTTTTATTTATACATTACAAAATGGGCCTAAACATGGGTAAACCCATGGGTCGACATCCCCATTCTTGTTACATAAACCCAAAACCCAAAAATCCCTAAAAAGGGTTCGATATCCTGTGATCTCTTCTTCGACTTGCGCTCCGCCTTCAACAGCCTGTCGAAGTCCCAAAAGTAGGTCAAACATGACCAAGGATCCTCAAAAATTGGTCAAGGGAAAACACTTGTCATCACCTGATTATGCCACGTGTATTTGTTGACATGGTATGCTGACATAGCCTACCGACGTGGTCTGTTGTGTTTCCTTGATGACGCGGTCTACTGACCAACAACCCTGATCCAACGATCCTTGTTTTGTTCGCCAAATTCGACAGTTCTTATTCACTTCAGATTTCTGGGCTCCAAGTATTTCAAATCTCAAACTGACAGAGCATCAGTTCCTCACATCTTTAGACCCAAAGTGAAGGATGTTTGTTCGATCAGGATCTTAGATCAATGACTCATTCTGTCCACAATGCTCCTCTTCTGGATTATCATGTGCTTCCACTTTAATACGATTCGACGACTGATGGGAGTTGGGTTTGATCCGACGACTGACAGGTATTCGGCTAATAAAAAGCTCAACCTTTTAGCCCCGCTTATCCTATCCTTCCACTCAAAAGAAATCCAACGGTTAAGAATATTCTTGAAGCAGATCAACGGTCGGCGATGATTGCGAAACTACAACTTGTGAGTGATTTAACTCGACACCCGAATTATGTAATTTGAAGTTGTGCGCTGTTTGGTGAGTCAACCACAATTTTCGATCTTCAAAGCTATAAGATTGGATGATCCTGACTAATTGTGGGATTGGAACTAACGTGATATTCAATTCTCCATTTGATCTCTGCAATTCACCCCTGCCATTGATCTGGCAATTGCACATCCGACGGTCACGATTTAATCTAGCTTAGTCTGATCGTTTGTTGGATCAACCATTATCATAGATATTTGGAGCTATAAGATCTGACGATCTAGTCCAATTGCGGGATTGGAACTAGCGAGTCTTTTAATTCTCCTTCTAATCTCCACAAATTATCTCTGTCGTTGATCTGGCTTGCAGATCCAACAGTCACGATCCTCCAATGATCCTCAAGCCCATGGTCACTCATATGACCAATGTCTGTGATATTTAGATGATCAACACAGTCAAAATTGATCGAATGGATGCTGAGGCTTCTTCACTCTGATCGGACGACTGTTGAGGCTTCTCGTTCTGAGCTTATGCTTTTTTTGTGCATTGGTCGACTTCTAAATTTTCCATCAATCCTGACGATACTTCTGCAATGCGCTTAGTCCTTCTGAGATTTGATCTTCATTCACTAACCCTACTGAACTTTTATCATAGGATTTTTGATCCTATCATGATCAACAATAATCACGAATTTATTCATACTGTTCTCTTCTTCTGATATGCTATGCAATGCGCTTTTCCTTCTGAGCTTTGATCTTCATATTGTTCACTCCTCCCGAGCTTGCGCTTTTGATCTCTACATACTGTTTGACATCTTCTGCTAACCATTATACTATTGAAATCAATGACAATCTCATCTCTGGTAGTTCATCATTAACAATAGATAATCACATCGATTGTTGATATCAATGACAATATGTAATATGACATATTTTTATTTTTTGCAAATTTTGGAGATAAACGTGGGTTGTTTAGTATGCATCTAGTGTATGTACGTGGGTTGTCTAGTATGCATCTAGTTTATATGGACAGTAGCGCAACAGGGCACGTGCATGCTCCAAAAAATGTTTTTTTAAAGAGAGTTCCTCAACAGTAATTTGGAAAATTTTGCAAGTAGAATGGCTAATTCCATGTATGCATAGGTAGACAATTTTAGGGCTATAACACAGATGCTCACCTAGGGATCCCAAGAAAAATGAAATGTTTCTCACAATAATTGAGGGACCTGTAAAATAAATAATTGATTAAACATGCCAACAAAGGTAGAGTATGCGTGGGCAATGTTTTCCATGCTTAGGTAGAATTCCCATTTTAACTTCAACTTGGAAACACTCTAACAAATTAATGGTAAAAAAGGGTTTGGAAAAATCATGCATCTCAGATGAAGGGCAACACGCCCTCTACAAAGGAACCCATAAATGAGACAATATGATCCCTTGTATGTCAAGAAACCCCATGCCCAAAAGTATTATCCGCATCCACCTCATACACTTCACATGACTTAGAGAGGCTACACCTCGGAAACATCCCTTAACTTGAGGAATGACTCACCTAATAGGTCACCATGACAACCCTCCCATACTTAAATATGGCAAGTTGCATAAAGTCTTTGAGCATTTGTTTATTTTGAGAGGGGGGATCTGATACACATGTTCAGGTGGTTATTTTATTATATATGGATTAATTAACATGATGGTTGTGAATCATGATCCCTTGGAGGGAAAAGTTTCTTGTCTTTGCAGGGTCTTGACATGTGGAAGTCATTTTGTGAAGGGACAAGGTCACTTGGACCTTCACTTGGGGCATGGATCCCACATGATGCATGTTGCACCCCCTCTCCTTTGACAATTGGATGATGAATGTTTCCTTTCAAGGCATGAGAGGACACCTTGGAGGAGGATACTATCCCTTCACTTGCCCCATGTTTGGCCTCAGAGGCTCAAAACATCACATTTAGGGCATGATGTCACATTTGAGGGCTAGGGTTTGATGGTGCTGGTGGATTTGATGATGACTTGGCATGGTTTTAATGGAGTGAGGCCCTTTCACATGGAAATAAGGCCTTGGAAGGCCCAAAAACTCCCTCAAGAAACTCAAATACTTGCTCTCATTGCCAAAACTCCACCCCTAGAGGGAATGGAATCATCATTTAGGGATTCTTTTAATTGTAAATTTAAATTTTTATTTGTAAAGGGGAAAATTAGTAGGTGAGGCTCCTTAATTTTTGTTTTACCCTAAGATAAGTGGAAAAACTATGTTTACAAGGTCAAGTATAAATTAAGGCCTTGTCACTTTCATTTGTCATAACATAACACTTGAGAATTACTTAATTCTTGGCTAAAATTTTATCCCTCTTTGGGAAAATCACATATATCTCTCTTGTTATATCTTTGGATGCTAGTTGCTTGTCTATTGGAGAATAATTGGTATGCTATCTCTCTTGGATGATTTTATTTTCTTTGTGATGGGAGATGCTTGGTAAAATAGGGTTTTCTCTTGCTATCTAGCGGAATTAGTAAGGAATGTTCTGCATATCGCTAGTAGTTCTTCTTTTTTCATGGTTTTAATGTTTAAACCTTGGAGGATTAAAAAGGAATACACCCTGCACTAAGGTCCATTCATTTGTCTTGGAAAACCTACTTAAGAAGTTTTCTAAGAGGACTAAAATGGATTACACCCTCCTAGATTTACCTTTTTAGTTTGTTTTCCCTAGGGAGTAAACATGATTACACCCCTAAAGAGATAACATATCTAGCTCTTACAAAAAGAGACTCCATGATGCAATCCCCCACCACCTCCTGGGGCTCGCAAGACCTCCCGGTATAGGATAGTTCACAATATGGAGCTTAATCATCTCTCAGGCTCCTGTTGAACCCTTAAAATCTATGTGCCACAAGCCTTATCTCTCTTCCCTATGTGCAAATATTCATCCGCGAGGGTCCTAACACTCCAACGGAGTCTTACACGTGACTTTGGGCCAAAAATCATTGGTTAAATTTCCACTTTAGCGAATAATTCAGGACTTCAGGCTTCAGGGAGTTTACCTGCTCGAACGCATAATCCTCCCAAAATCACGAACTTCGAACTACGGAAAATACCTATGTCTTCAAATAAATTTTGATATCTAGGGTCTTTGTTAACCTACATTCTGGGCTTTGGGACTTCGGGACTTCAGGTATATTTTCAACCCAAGCCTTCACATCCCCTAAACGTCGAACTGGCGGAGGTTAGATACACTCTCCACATGTCCCTTTTTGACCAACGATTGAGATCAACTTCGGCCTTCGAACCTTTGGGATTTTCCAACCCAACACAAAATACACCTCCATTCCTTCAGAGTGCTGGATCTCCGAACTCTGAGATCTATTGATACACGGCTTTCTACACCGACGGTTAAGATTCATTCTGCGATTCAGAACTTGGGAAGCTTACACACTTCCACAATCACACCTCCAAATAGCTAGATAGCCAAAATTACGAACAATGTTGGATCTGTGGACATGTGTCCCCACAATCAGACGATTCAGATTCACTATGGATACCGAGACTTCGGGAAATCCGTTTCTTCCACAACACTTTCTCGAAAATATCTGAACACATGAAGTCTGAGGGACTTCAAGGGTTAATACCTACACAACTTTCCCATATATGATGGCCAGGAAAGGTCTACTCCTCCTTAGGTGAATCTCATTCACTTCATCCTCAAAAAATGAAAGGGTTCTTACCTTCAAAGATTTTGATTGCTCTTTCTCCTGAGCTTTAACACTCAAATGATTTGGGTCTTCTGCACACACCTTGCTCTCTAATGAAATTTGACACTTGAATATTTTTACAGAAAATATTCTCACACACGCCTTGCGCTCGTCGTCTCTAAGACTCTTCAACACTTGACTAAGTGTTGGCCCTATGCACACCTTGCAAGAGTTGTCTCGAGATTTTATACTCCACTGAGTATACATGCACTCCTTGCACTCAGTCTGCAATATTTCACGTTATATCTTCTGAGCTTCGACACTTGAAATACTTCAGCCTCTAGTGCACTTCTTGCACTTACCCTTTCAATATTGACTAACACTTGACAAAGTGTTGTCTCTATACACTCCTTGCACTTGTTTCTGCATAAATTCAGACTATCTTTCCTAATATTTTGAACATGTAGATGGTTTGATCTTCACACACCTTGCACAGGTTTTGTGCACACTTGCACTATTCTTCATGAGCTTGTAATTTCTTTGAACCTTAAAGTGGTTTCGACCCTTTGTTCCACTAAATGATTTCTTGTGCCCTATTGGCAACCTGCACTCTTCCTCCATAACTTTACCAAAACTTCAATAGTGTGTTGGATTTGTGCACTCCTTGCACTCAACTCTCCTTGAGTCTTGAACCTTAAAGGCTCACCTATGCACTCCTTGTGTCGTATCTCAGAGTGTTCACTAACTCTGATGTGCACTCCTTGCAATATTCCTTCTAAACTTGAGAATGTTTCTGGTGTTCCCACCTATCACGCTCCTCACAGAAGTCCTAAACGAGTTCTTACATACTCCTTGCGCTGGCCTTTTAGAGTTTTATAACAACTCTAAGGTGCACTCTTTGCATAGCCGTGAGAGCCCATAAACACTCAAGAAACTATAGAGATAGGGGATTCTATCTATTCCTGCAAAGGAATCATACATACATTCTTGGAATTCATAAATATACACATAAACATTCAGAGAGTGAACATTCAGAAAACTCATAGAACATACACATAGAAACTCATATGCAGGGAATTCTACTCTTTGTATTAATACTAAATGTTCTTTACAATGTGTACAAGATTGGACTGCAATCGAGTATCATCTCTCTCCCTCTCTCTCCTCTCCTCTTCTATTCTCCTTAGTGATTTTTTACTAACTGTGAACTAAGCATATATTGTTGACAAAGTGTCTCGAGACACATATTTTTGTTAATAAGGAAAATGTAATTACAAGGAGAAGTGAGGACTCATAATCTACTTCACCTCACTTGAAGAAGGAGCTTGTTTATATAGCTCAACTCTAAACTAAAATCTAGGAGAACAACCGATCACATAATCACATGAGTATGATAGGTGTCCTTTATATAGAAGCTAGGTGTCCTTATCCTAACAAGCTAGAATAAACTAATTTCTAAAAATATTTAAACTAGAAAATACTTAGACTATAGAACTTTAGGATTATGAGGCTAACATTCCTCCCTTTAATCCAAAAGTTCATATTTACAAATACCAAGTTTATCTATGAACTT
>ML811958.1:64263-102235 GCA_009831015.1 Picea engelmannii
ATTCTACAATATACTTCAATTTGACGTATCCAATTATCTAACTTCTCAGCATTAACTTCTCCATTGTATATTGGCAATTCAAATTTTATATCAAGCTTTAATGAAGGAACTTGCGAAGGAGTTTTACCATGCCCCTTTGGAGAATTCAGAATAGGTCTTGAACTGGTAGAAGAAGAAGAAGAAGATGATGGAGGAGAGGGTGGTGGAGAAGCACCATTCCCTCCATTTCCGTTTGGAGTTTTGTCACCACTACTTCCCTTATGCCTTGAAGGGTTGGAGCCTTCACCTTGCGACAATATGTTCCTTTCCATCAAGATCTTCATCATCTCTCTCATCTCCATGACAACTTTTCTGAGATCTTCATCTTTTGCAGGAACACATTCATGACTTTCTGCATGAGCCATACTTGGTGAATGCCTCCCTGAAACTTGCGGTGATGGTATATGATTCCTCCTTGTCAGATGAGAACTTGGCTCCACAAGTTGAACTTCTCCTCTTGTGAGTTTCAACGTTGTGAGCATCAGAAACAAAACACTTGCAAAACAATCAAGTCTTCAAAAACCAGTTCTCTGATACCAACTTGATCTAAAATTGAAGAAGACTTGAAATCTTGAAATTATTTGCAAGTAAATTTTATGTGTTAAAAGCAAATGGATCAATTTTGCAACACATTAATTAAAGGATTTACTCATGCAAGATACAAATAAACAACAACATAATCAATGAACATAAGCACATAAACACAACAAATGATAAAGGAGTTCACCCCTCTCTTGGGCTACATCTTCTGGTCCAGCTTCCAATGGATCATTATTATTAATTTCTCAAAGTGATCAAAAACATGCCTTACAATGCTCAAAATGACCCACCGACTACTCCAATGGCTTCAGAGCGTCCAAAAACCCCTAGCTGGGCTTTTTCGACACCTCAATCGGTCGAAAAACGAAGAAGTTAGGCCTCCTGGAAGTCCCCCCTTCAAGCCTGTTGTCTCTGCATCTACAAAACACACCCTTGTCAAATGAACCTGGCACACACACAATATATAGCATAAAAACCCAACATCGAGTGCAACCGCACCAATGGTGCAAACTGTAGGACGATTATGGGCGCGCCAGCCCCTAACCGCCTAGCACCTGGGCACATGGGGGGTTATAATATGACCTCGGGCTTTAAAACTTAACCGTTTTCCAACCGTTTGAAACCAAGACTTAAGCCCCTCCGCGCGCTTCGTATGGTCACATGTATAAAATCACACGACCGGGGGTTCCATTCCATTGTACCAACTCCCACGCATAAATGTTATAACATGGTCATATGTATTGAAACATGAAACCACGGGTCGGGGCTAAGCCCCGGCCCGACCCCCCCGCCGTTTTAAACAATAATCAAATTCAAATATGTTTGAAACCATATGGGTAATAAGAACCAATGGATGGCACGCTGGTAGGACGACCATTGTCAAAGCTTACACCGGTGGGGAGGTCCGGGGGTCGAACCCCATGAACTCCAATACATTTTAATAAACAAAACAATCAACCAATACCGGGGTGCCACATGGCAGCCCATGATTGGGCCACGTGGCACCCAATCACTTGACCACACAATGCCACGTGTCGAGATATCATTCACCCTCAACTTCCAACCAAACTCTGCCATGTCATCACATGCCACATCATCGTACGGTCGTACGACCCTGCCACATCAGCCTGTACGGACTGTACAGTCGACGTCTTTTTTTTTGCCTGTTTGACTTTATGAATAGATTGCAATATCTCTTGCTCCCAACGTCTGTTTGAGATGAAATGAGTTGCGTTGGGTTCATAATGATGAGGCCTATTCTCTCGTCCGGTTTGAAGCGATTCCGAGCACTTTGAATTTTTGAGCAAAATTTGATCCCCTGATCACTTTTGTAGTTTCATTATTAGATGAATCACAAGAAATTTTTTATGAAGAGATGTATTCTAAAGAAACAAAGTCTTTTTCAAATCAAAATGTTTTCTTTGACTTGTTCAACTTACCTTTACCCTTAGTGTTTTTCTTCTCTAAATGACTAAGGAGATGATTAATATATTCAAAAATTTTACTTTCAGTTTCATAAAAAATTACATCTCTATTGATAAAGAATTTTCCATCTGAAAGCAACCTATACCATTTCTTTTCATCAGAGTATCCAATGAAGATAGACTTCATATTTTTGTTTTCTAATTTAGTCCTCTTTTCCTTGGGAATTAAAGCACAACATGTTGAGCCAAAAAACATAAGATGATTTACCTTGGGTTTAAAACCATAGCAAGCTTCATAAGGTATTTTTCCATCTAAAGCTGATGTAGGTGATCGATTTCTGAGATAAACTGCAGTATGGACTTCTTCAGCCCAATATTTTTTGCTCAACCCTTTAAACTGCATCATAGATCTTTCCATACCCATGAGAGTTTTGTTCATCCTTTCAGTGACTCCATTCTACTGTGGAGTATAGTAATTTTTCATTTTCCTCTTAATTCCATTGTCTCGACAATAATCGTTGAATTCAGTTGAAGTGAATTCTCCTCCATTATCTATTCTCAAAGATGCAACCTTTTCTCTTGTTGCATTTTCAACCATGTGTTGAAAATTTGCAAACTTTTCAAAAGATTCAGACTTTTCCTTTAAAAGGTACACCCATGTCATTCTAGTGTAATCATCAATGAACAATATAAAGTATCGACGTCCACTAAAAGAATATTCCATTGGACCACATATATCATTGTGAATCAACTACAAATACTTTGTTGCTCGCCATGAGCTGGCTCGAAACGATTCTCGCTTTTTCTTCCAAAAATACAAGCTTCACACTTAGAATTTTCTCTCTTGAAAGTTGTAAAACCCTTTACCAAATATTGGGACTTAAGTTTCAAGAGACTATAAAAGTTTAAGTGACCAAATAAAAAATGCCATAATCTGAATGAAGACATTTCAGAATTCACTATTGCTGCAACATCACACTTTCTTGGGATAACTTTTCCCTTCATTCTAAGCAATTTTCCATCTTCATATCTTGACATTATTGTTTTCAAGTTATCCTCCTCTAACTTAATATTGGCCAAAACATCTTGCATGATTTGACGTCCAACTTGTCGGATTGTGACTAAGGACAACAATTTTTTCTTAAAAGTTGGTACATACCAAACATTTGGAATCCATTTTTCACCAACTCAAGGGAGAAATACTTTCATTGAACCTTTTCCTTGAGGTATATGAGTTGTATCATCAGCTAAATAGATGGGTTTTAGTTGAACATCTTGATAATTCCAAAAATATTCTCTGCGATAAGTCATATGCTGAGTAGCCCCTGTGTCCAATATCCAATCATTTTCAAATGAATCTTCTTGTTGAACTGCTATGAAAACATATTCATATTGATCATCCTCGTAATCTTGATGCTCTGCATATTGAGCTGATTGTTGAGAATTTGAATTTGATGTCTTCTTAAACTTTGGTAATTGATCATTGCTTGTTATACAATTTGATGCATAATGTCCCATCTTTAAACATCTCTTACATCTTACTTGGCTGAAATTCCTGCCTCTTCCTGACTATGCATTATTATTGGGAGGATTACTTTGACAATTTTGTTGATTAAAATTTGTACAACCTCTACCTTGACCACGACCTCTACCACGACCTTGATTAGAAGACTGATTTGAAAATTTCCACAATTTTCTTTACCTCTTCCTTTAGAACTTTCAGGTTTAGTGAAAAGAAGATATTCTCATGATTGCTTTTTTTTCCAAATGATTTACTATGTTGAGCCAGTAATTCACTAAGTGAATCAAAGGTCACAATTGATAACTTATTAGTTATTTGCAAAGTCTCAAGAAAATGATTATAAGATTGAGGCAAGCCTTTTATCACAATGGATACCAAAAAACTATCTTCAAGTTTAGGAAAAATGCCCTTGATGATTTTCTGATGAATGTTCTTAATCCTTGAAATGTATTCTAATACATCACTAGTATATGCTAATATTTGTTTAAGCAATTTCATTTGTAGATCAACTCTTTGAGATGCAACAGGAGTATCAAAAAGTTTCTTAAATTGATTCTAAGCAGACCATGCATCTTTGTAATTCTCAATATGTCCAAACATGTGTTCAGTTATAGATGAGCGCAATAAAGAAAGTTATTTTTCATCTTTTAATTTCCATTTTTCTAAATAAGCAACATTAGTTCGCTTAGTTGGAGCAATATCACCATCACAAATATCACTCTGTAATTCAGTATAGATCAAAGTGTTTTGCATGTGCCGACTCCAAGATTTGTAATTCTTAGGTCCATCTAACTTATCTGATTCTATGAATAGGTTGATTAATTTAGACATGATGGTAGATTTCCTTATTGCAAAAATTGCAAGTTAATGATCACACCACCACACTAAATAATCCTCAAAAACACCAAAAGAGAGACACAAGGAACCAGAAAGAAAGAGTACACAATCCACACAAAAAGAGCACTTTTAACGGCTTGGCTTTGACCCTTTAAAAGTCTTGTTGGAAAAGGAATTTGAGAGAGTATTTCATTGGACTCTTCTCAACTTTTGAGCTTCAAGGTTACAATCAAATATTTCAAAATTTGATCCTTTTACAAGATTTTTATCCTTTTACAAATAACAAAAAAATGCCCCCCCTTGAACTAGAAATGTCAAACATGAAGTGACATTTCTCAAAACATAATAACCCAAAAATCCTTTTACACAAAAAATCTCTCTCTTTAAATCGAACATTAATTAAATCCACTTATCAGTCCACATTTATATGTGAAACAATTTGATAGATCATAACCTAGAAGTTAAAAATAGTGTTGGCGTTGTTGTGAATTTCCGGTTGAAAATATGGTCCACGATACAATACACCAATGCATCTCTGTATTGCAACACTTCCAGCTCTCTTTTGGTATCCATATGGAGTTTAATGAAAAATCTGGTTTCACGATGCATGACAAGACAAAAATCCATGAATCTGAGCTGGCCTTGCCTACCTCAACACCCTCTGCATGGAGGAAAAGTCCTTTTCAAAGATAGACTCTCCCACAACCCTTGTTTCATTTCCACTTGCGATTTGGTCGAACCTTCACCTACGATATGATCATACCTTTTTGCAATTTATTTTTCACCAAAAGTTTCAACCTATGGTCACTTGTCTCAGTGATTCGATAGCGCAAAACCTCAGTAATTGTTTTTTTACGCCCAAATACTGCAAACTGTTGTTAGTTCTATTTATGATTTTGGAAATGAAAAACCCTAGAAATTTCACACGCCCAAAGACTGCAAGTTTTTGTCACTTCTATTTATGATTTGGAAAAGAAAAAACCTTGGAAATGTTGTGCGCCAAGGCAAGTGAATGTTAGTTCCTTGGAGGAGGGTCCACGTTGTTTCTTGAATTGTGTTGTGATTGGATGCAAAGGATGTACTTATTCAGTATCACATTGTATGCCAGAAAGTGAATGTCGGTTCCATTACTCAGAGAAGATGCCAAAAGACTTGATGCTCAGTTATGTCAGTGGAGAGAAAGGGAAAGCCGTGTTTGATCGGGAACTGGTTACCCCATGGTTTAGGTTTATTTGGAAAACATATAGGACTATTCTTGAAACACTTCATAACAATTCAAAGCTAGAAGCACAATATGCGATGACTACACATCAAGCCTTTCAGTTTTGTTTGCAATATAAACGAACAACAGAGTTCCTTTGGCTTTGTGAAATAATACACAATCATCTTGACGATTTGAATAAGCACAGGGATCATGGAGACATTCCTGATCTAAATCTCAGATTCAATGCGACCTCAGATCTTGCAGTCGAATGATAGCAAAAGCTTAAATTTTTTTTTAGAATCTACAACTCTAAATATGAAATTTCCAGATTTATAGACAGATCTATATAAATTTTATAAAACGAGCCCTCTTAATTAATTGAAAAACAACAATGCATATTAAGATCATAAGACAATGCATATTTTTGATGGATCTGTTGTGATCTTGAGATTTACAAGCTTAACTACTGATTTATATAAAATAAATTTGCGGATTTAGAGCTATAAGAAATATAAATATCTATAGAATTATAATCAACAATAAAATGAGGATTAGATATAAAATAAAATCAACAAATTGATTTTGAAAAAATCTTCAATTACAAAAAAATAGTTTTCCTTACTTTAAACAACAATAGATTACCTCAGTATCGTTGCCCTTGAGTTTGAAGAGATCAGGGTTGATGTCAAGGAGACTTCCTTGCTTCCTCAATCCATCACCAATTCTCTTCCATCACAATTTCACCATGGATATGATACCATGTTGACAAAGTTTCCTCCGACACATAATTTTATTAATAAGGAAAATGTAATTACAAGCAGAAGTAAGAACTCATAATCTACTTCACCTCACTTGAAGAAGTAGCTTGTTTATATAGCTCAACTATAAACTAAAATCTAGGAGAACAACCATTCACATAATCACATGAGTATGATAGGTGTCCTTATCCTAACAAACTAGAATAAACTAATTTCTAAAAATATTTAAAATAGAAAATATTTAGACTATAGAACTTTAGGATTATGATGCTAACATTACATTGATTTATACGAGGGGCTTCTTGAGACTTCCCTCCAGATTATTCTAGTTCTTTTCATTTCACAATTAAAAGCAACCTACCACTAATTTTATTACATTAAATGGGTAATTACATCCTAGATATGAGTCGATGCTTGATATATGTACAACTACAACTTATTAAAGGTGACTTTACACTCATCCTATACAAATATAGTGGCTCAACTTTCCTTGAGCCTTTTCAAACTTTAATTACATTAAATTTCATTAATTTTGATATTTGTACTCAAAATTGAGAAAGTTGGTGCTTCTCTATTTGCGATCCGCTCCCTCCTAGTGCGTTGTTGCGTTGGTTGTTGACACATTGATGAGTTGGAGCAATGCTCCTGCATCATGCTTCCATGATGACAAAAATCATGATCTCCTTCTCATGGCTCCTTTGTTGTTGTTTTTGAGATTCTCTTGGGTCACAAACTTCATTCTGGAGTTGTCCACCTGCTCTCCTTCTTTTCTGTTGTTTTTGTTGTCATGTTGATGTTACAGGCTCTCCTCTTGGTATCCACATGTCGCTAATTGTATCTTGTGCTGACTTCAACATCAACCTTTTTATCTCCTCTATCTTCCTATCTAGCTTGTCCATGGGCTGGATTCTTTCATGCAGTCTGTTCTGTTGTTGTATCTCTTCTTCTTCATATATTTCCAACTTGACTTGTTGGATGAGCCTACTATGGGTTATTACTCTTTCTCCCAGGGATTCCAATTATTCACACAGATCAACAAAATCCATGTTGTCTGCTTCTCTCTCTCTTGTTGCAAGTTCCAATTCTACAGTCATCCTCTGTTGATCACCTTTCTACAATTTATGAGCAATTCCACTGAATTCTCTTCCTTTCCCATTTCTTTGGAATATTTCAATGTATGCTCCTTGACCTTCTCCATGACAGTCTCTATTAGAGGTCCTTCTTCTTCTGAACCCACAACACATAAACTAGCCTATGTTGGGCTACTTGGTAGGAATATACTAATTCTACCAAGGATCAAAACAGACCTCTGATCTTTGTTCTTGAGAGTTGAAGTATTCAAATTCTCATCATCTTCATTCACCTGGTATGGAACCCCACATGAATATTCATGCTCATGAGGCTTCTCTCTTGTCTCTTCCTCCTTTCTCATCTGCACTCCTTGTTGATATGAACTCTCCTCTGAGTTCTTGAGACTCTCAGACAATCTCACCTCCTCTTTTCCCATCTGGAAACCTAAATTTTCATTTCTTCCCTCCTGACAGTCTATGGGATAATTGACTCATCTCTTATTATTGATCTCCTGGAAATCTATGAGATCTTCAGTTGATCTCTCTTCGTCATCACCGAGGCTCTCTCCAATTTATGGTTCACATATGTAAATCATCTCCTCCTCTGTGTCACTGAGGTTTTCCACTTGATTTATTGACCTCTTCAACATTTTCTTCTGCTTTTTGGAAACCAATTGTTGGATAGGCCACTATGATTTTTTCTTTATGGCCCACTCATACCTCCAACTTCCTTGCGCTTCTTGCTGCATTTTCTGAGTCATCTTGTCGAATCTCTCTCAGGTCTCCTTGAGATATTTATCCATCTCTTCTTGGCTCATCCTCCTGTGGTATCCATTTAGACCTTACTTCTGTCCTTCAATATCCATATTCTCCTTACCCTACCCTCTTGTCAAGTCTGTTGTCTATTGTGTGCAAACATATCTTCACACACAACAGAGCATCAACACTCTGTCTTCGTCTCCCTTGCATGTTTTTTACAGACAAAAGTCCACTCAGATACCACTTAATGGTATCATACCAAATCGTGCTTTGATACCACTAGACGCAAACCCCCACCACCTCCTGGGGATAACATGACCTCCCGATCTAGGATCGTTCACAGTATGGAGCCGAATAATCTCTCGGGCTCCTATTGAACCCTCAAAATATATGTGCCACAGGCCTTATCTCTCTTCCATGCACATAAACATACATCTATGAGGGTCCTAACACTCCAATAGAGTCTTCCACGTGACTTCGGGCTAAAAACCGTGGGTTAAATTTCCACTTTAGCAAAGAATTCAAGACTTCGAACTTCAGGAAGTTTAAGCGCTCCAACGCACAATCCTCCCGAACTCGCAAACTCTGAACCAAGACAAATACCTATGTCTCCTAATGAATGCCAATATCTAGGGTCTTTGTTACCCTACACTCCGGGCTTCAGGACTTCAGGTATCTTTGCAACCCAATCCTTCACATCCCTCGAACACCAAACTGGTGGAGGTTATATCCACTCTGCATGTGTCCCTTTTCAACCAACGGTTGAGATAAACTCCGGCCTTTGGGAGTTTCCAACCCAACATGAAATACTCCTTCATTCCTTCGGAGTATCAGATCTCTGAACTCCAAGATATTCTGACACATGGCTTTCTGCACCGACAGTTAAGATTCGTTCCAGGCTTCGAAACTTAGGAAGCTTACACAATTCGATAATCACACCTCCAAATAGTCGGATAGACAAACTTCTACACAATGTTGGATCTGTGGACACATGTCCCCACAATCAGATGGTCCAGATTCACTTCAGATCTAGGGACTTCAGGAAATCCATTCCTTCCACAACACTTGCTCAAAAAACTCCAAACACACGAAGTTCGAAGGACTTCAAGGGTTAATAACCACACAACTTTCCCATATCTGATGGCTAGGAAAGGTCTACTCCTCCTCGAGTGGATCTTATCCACTTGATCCTCAGAAAATGAAAGGGTTCTTCCCTTCAAATGTTTTAGTCTCTCTTTCTCCTGAGATTTAACACTCAAATGATTTGGGTCTTCTGTGCACACCTTGTGCTCCTATGAAACTTGACACTTGAATATTTTTAAAGAAAATATTCTCACGCACTCCTTTTGCTCATCGTATTTGAGACTCTTTAACACATTACTAAGTGTTGGCCCTATGCATAGCTTGCAAGGGTCCTCTCGATATTTTATACTTCACTGAGTATACGTGCACTCCTTGCACTCACTTTGCACAATTTCACATTATCTCTTCTGAGCTTTGACACTTGAAATACTTCGGCTTCTCGTGCAATTCTTGTGCTTACCCTTTCAATCTTAACTAACACTTAATTTTTTTTTGTCTCTGTGAACTCCTTTCACTCGTCTCTACATAAATTCAAACTATCTTTCCTGGGATTTCGAACCTATGTATGGCTCGACCTCTGCACACCTTGCATAGGTTTGTGCACACTTTCACTATTCCTCCTGAGCTTGTAATTGCTTTGAACCTTAAAGGGGTTTCATCACTTTGTTCCACCAAATGATTTCTTGTTCCCTCCTGGAAACCTGTGCTCTTCCTCCGGAGCTTTACCAACACTTCAACAATGTGTTGGATCCTTCAGTCTTGAACCTTAAAGGCTCACCTGCACACTTCTTGCACCGAATCTCTGATGTGCACTCCTTGCACTCAAATCTCCTTCAGTCTTGAACCTTAAAGGCTCACCTGCACACTTCTTGCACCGACTCTATGATGTGAACTCCTTGCACTATTCCTTCTGAGATTGAGAATGATTCTAGTGTGCCCACCTGGAACGCTCCTCACAGAACTCCTAAATGACTTCTTATGCACTCCTTCCTCTGGCCTTTTAGAGTTTTCTAACAACTCTAAGGTGCACTCTTTTCATAGCTGGGAGAGCCTAGAAACAGTCAGGAAGCTACAGAGATAGGGGATTATATCTATTCCTTCAAAGGAAACATAAATACATTCCTAGAATTCATAAATATACAAAGAAAACATTCAAAGAGTGAACATTCAGAAAACTCACAGACCATACACATAGAAACTCATATGCAAGGAATTTTTCTCTTTGTATTAATATTGAATGTTCTTTATAATGTGTACAAGACTGGAATGCAACTGAGTCTTAGCTCTCTCTCTCTCCTCTCCTCTTCTATTCTCCTCAATTATTTTTTACTAACTAACTGTGAATTGGGCATATATTACATTCATTTATACATGAGGGGCTTCTCGAGCCTTCCCTCCAAATTATTCTAGTTCTTTTCATTTTTCAATTAAAAGAAACCTACCACTAAGTTTATTACATTAAATGGGTAATTACATCCCAAATATGAGTCGATGCTCGATATCTATACAACTACAACTTATTAAAGGCGAATTTACAATCATCATGTACAAATACAGTGGTTGTATTTCCTTGAGCCTTTTCATACTTTAATTACATTAAATTTCATTAATTTTGAGATTTGAACTCAAAATTGAAAAAGTTAGTGCTTCTCTCTTTGGTATATGCTCCCTCCTAGTGCACTACAGCGTTGGTTGCTAACACCCTGATGAGATGGTGTGATCCTCCTGCATCACTCCATAACCCAATTGATAAAGCTACTAGTCTAATTTTCATTGGAGAAATAAAATCATTGCATTGGAATACATGAATTGTTGAGATATTGCATTTGTTTAAGTTGGAATCAATTTTACATGCTATAATCTTGCTTGATCCAATAGGGCGTCTAGATTATCCAAGTTATTCTTAAATCTATAGTCATTAGGGCTACAACAACTCTCTCTTTAATAATTTTTGTCACTCTTTCTACAACTGAAAATTGCAAGTAAATAGTGCTAATTATTCTTCTTGTTAAGGGATTTCATTCAATAACTTTTCTTGTGAATTTAATTGGCTAGAACTTTCTTTTGTAGAATTTTTTTTCTACAACCACAAGGATCCCCTAATATATTTATGATAACACCATTTTGCAGCCCTACTTTACCATCAAAACTTGTGTCTAAATATTGGGATATTATCTACATGTTTAGTGCTTGATTACCAAATAATTATTTGGTGTTTTGCATGTTTAATTTTGTAGCTATTAAAATTTTATATTGCTGATATATATCTTTGTTCTGCTGAAATTTTGGGATAGCAAGGTTTCTTTCTTGTTCCCTTTTGGTTTAAGGCTTGTGTATCTATCTTGTGTCTTGTTCTGGACATGTATAACATTGTATTGTAGGTATACAATACTTTTGAAACCATGCTTCAACAACAAGACTCTCGTCCAAGCCTTTTCCTCACCTCCAAGATTGACCTATATGGATTTTCACCATCATATTATCACTTTCAATTTCAATGCCCCTAGGGTCAATAGATTCCCCCATTGTGTTGATTTATCATCACTAAAGTGAGGTCAGTGTCTATCTAAGGTGACAGTCATTAGGTACTTCCATATTTTTTACACTTTTGTGGTTTGGGTTAGGATTTTCCTAACCTACAATTTGTGCGATAACATTTTGGCGTCATTACCATGGAAGATTTTGAATCTTCTTTCGAGCCATATCAATAATTTGGCAAGATTTGATCCCAAATACTTTACCCCTAGATTTATTTGCAAATGCATTTGAGGGAAGTTCCCTTTCCATTCTTGATGAGCTTATCAAAAGGACCATATGGTGACTCCATCATGACATGAACCTGAGGGAGGGACTATCCTAGCCCTCCGTCTGTACTAAAACATCCTAGATCTGGATCTAGAAATCCTATAACTTTACCTATACCTACTAGTCCTCCCCCTTCAACCACACCTATTTTTGTGAGTTTTCTCCATGAACCCCATGTAGAGAATGTATACAAACCATTGGATATCATAGGAACCCATGGATTACCTCATAAAATTCCAAAGGGTTTTAAATATTGGCTTCCTATCTTCTCTAGTTATGATCCGACCTTGGTCAAGCAAAATTTGTACACCTTTGTGAATTCTCTCCAATGTTGGGACCAACATGAAGGTGTTTGGATGATAATTTTTCCCTCATCCCTCATAGGGAAGGCCAAAGAATGGTATAGTAGTATCACACCAGGGACAATTACAACCTGGGAAATTTTCCAAAGAATTTTCATTAGAATATTCACAAAGAAGGAGGATTTGGTATCCCTATATGATCAAATTTACCATTGTATAAGAGAATTGGGGGAGGATATCAAGCATTTCAATGATAGGTTTAATACCCTTGTGAAGAGTTTTCCTTGGGGTATTGTACCTACTAAGGATTCCATTCTCCAAATTTAGATACGAACTATTAATGATCCTTATGGATCTTTGATAGGAAAAAGGTATCCCACTACCTTGATGGAAGCCCAATAGAGGGCATGCAAAATAGATGAAAATTTGACTTCTTCCCATAGTCACACTGACAATTTCCCACAAAGAGTTGTGTAGGAAATTCAGATTATTCATCTTTCCCATACCAAAACTCCTATCGAGGTTCAATGTGTTATGAAGAAATATATCAAAATGGAAGAAATAAAATATGATGTCAAAGTTGTTGATCACATCCTTAAATGCACAAAAATAAAACTAGTATCACGGGAAATTGAGAAACCTATGTCTATCATGAAGAGAAAAATGGATTTTGAATAGGTTTTGGTAGAAAACAAGGTTGAGGAAGAGTTGTTTAGAAACGCCCAATGAATCCTCCCTCAAGTTCACAAACCATAAGAGATGATGAATATCAATTTCAATTGGAAAATCAATGTTAGAGAAAAATAAAATCTCCCTGTGAGAATCCATACTGGGAGAATTTGAAGTTACCCACCTTTTCTCGTTACCTTGGACATAAATCACCTATCTTTCCACAATTGCATTTTGAATTATGAGGCTTCCGTGAATTTCATGATTATGAATTCTGTCAAAGAACTCAAATTAAGGATAACATGACCCTAGAAGAATATCTGTAACATGGATTCAAGAAAGGTCTCAGTTTGTGGGATTATTGAATATTTGGAAGCAAGTCTTGAACAATCCTTAGATGTGTATTTTCTAATATATGTCATGGTCATTTATGTTCCAAAACCCTAGGGCCTTGTGCTATCAAGGGATTGGGTAAGTGAAATGAAAGGGAGAATTCAAAAAAACTATTCTTATATCATCATCTCTAGTACCAATGGGGATCCTGTTGTCATGTACCCTGAGTCCCCTGTCACAGAACAAAGTGAGAGTTGTAATAATTTTTCATATCAAATCCACGTTGTTAGTGAGGAGATTGAGTGCATGCATATTTTATCAAAATTTTTGTTTCAGGATGAAGAGAAAAATATCAGGTGTTGGGCCTTAGAGTTTGATGGGGCACATTCGAGTACAGGATTGGGGGATGGAATAGTTTTATTTTCACCATATAAGGGAGTTACCCATTTCTCATATAGGATTGAGTTTGATTTCACTAATAATATTTATGAATATGAGGCTCTTATTTTGGGTTTGAATCTTGCTATCGATATGAACACCATATACTTACATGTAAGGGGAGAGTGGAATTTGCTCGTTTTCCAAGTTAAGAGAGACTTTTCCACCAAGAAACCAAGGCTAAGGAAATATCAGGATGTTGTTTGGGATGCTATGAATTTTTTTTATGAGTTCTTGATCGAATCCATCCCTATAGAATAAAATTCCATGGAAGACGCTTTAGTTATTTCCTCTTCGACTCTAAAACCATGTGAAGAAATTTTCCCTTACAAAGTGGAAGTAAATTCCATGCCCTCAATCTAGAATAACTTAGAACATTGACACGTTTTTTATGATGAAAATAAGATCTTGTGTTTCCTCCATAACAAAGGATAATTCTTAGAAACTAAGATAAACATGTTAAATGAATAAGGAAGCATCAAGGTCATAGAAATGCCCAATGATTCTTTGTCAGAAATATTGGCTCTCCTAGAAACGATGTTCAATTGGAATGATTTTTATAAATGGAAACCGACTGATGGGAAAAATGATGATATCATATAATTTAATATAGACACGGATGCCTCTCCCAAATTAGTGAACATGGGAAAGAAACAACACCTACCAAAAGAATAGAGTTTGTATCCCTCATCGGAGAATTTGAGGATGTTTTTTCTTGGTCATATGGGGATTTAAAATCTTACCTCAGAGATGTTATAGAACATGCTATTCCCATCAAAGAGGGTTAAAAACATTTTAGACAAAAATTGAGGCAAGTCAACCCTAAAGTTGCATCCCAAGTTCAAGAAGAGTTTCAAAAAATGGTGGAGGCAGGGATAATTGAGCCTATCAGATAATCATATTGGGTATCCAACTCTGTATTTATCCAAAATAAGATTGGTGACATCATGTTGTGTGTTGACTTTAGGAATTTGAATCAAACATTGTTCAAAGATAGTTAACCTTTGCCAAATATGGAGCATCTCCTACAAAGGGTTATGAGAATACAAATGTTGTATATTCTTGATGGTTTTTCAAGGTACAACCAAGTGTTAGTAAGAGAAGAGCACCAACTCAAGACCTCTTTCACTACCCCATTGGGAACCTATAAGTATTTACGTATGCATTTCGGGTTGAAAACTGTTGGATCTATTTTCCAACATGCCATGCACTACGTTTTTAAGTATTTGTTATGAAATATTATAGATATTTACCAAGACAATTTGACTGCCATCTCCAAAAATAGGACTCAACACATTCACCATATGTGGACTAAATTTGAGAGATGTAGAGAGAATGATATCTCTCTCAACCACAAGAAATCAATATTTGGGGTGGACAAGGGAAATATGTTTGGACACATCATTTCCAAGGATGGAATTTCAGTGGATCCTTCTAGAATCGAAGCAATTAGAAATATTCCTCTCTCTAAGGATAATAAATCCCTGCAATTCTCTTTTGGAAATATTATTTTCATAAGAATATTCATACCAAACTTCGCTAAGATTGTCAAACCACTAAATCGCTTGTTGAAGGGGGACACCCATTTCAAATGGGATGATAGCAGAAAAAGGGTTTTACAACATATCAAAGAATCTATAACTATTTCTCCAGTGTTGGTGAGCCCGGATTTTACTAAATATTTTATCATTTTCTCCTTCGCCTCGAATGACACTATCACAGTAGTCCTTTTATAGAAAAATAATGAAGGAGATGAAAAACAAATTTCCTTCATGAGAAAGGTACTCATGGATTTATAGATGAAGTATATAATTACTGAGAAACAAGCTTATGCCCTTGTCAAGTACCTCAAGCATTTATGAACATATGTAGGGTATATAAAAATTAAGGCCTTTGTCCCTTATCCAACAGTAAAATACATTTTATCTCAACATGATTTACTTGGTTCAAGGGGAAAGTCGATGTGACAAATCTAGGAGTATGGATTGGAAATAAAGCCTTCTAAAATAATAAAGGGGTAAGGATTGGCCAAAATTCTCACTAAAGGAAATCAAGAATCTACCGAGGTAGGAGAAAAAGAAAAGGTGAACGTTATTGTAAGTGAAATCAAAAGCGATGAATGGTATTCAGATATCATATATTATTTAAAGAATATTACACGTCCTGAACATTTGGTGGATAAAAAATTAAGGGCCTTAAGACTCAAAACCATGAAGTATTTCTTTACACCGTAGGGTCTTGGATGGATAAATCCTGATGGAGTGATCCTTATATGTGTAAACAAGGAGGAAGAAAATAAGCTAATTTCTTAGCTCCATTCAAGACATTGTGGAGGTCGTTTCGCCACTTGCACCACTAATCATAAAATCTCGAGGGCAGGATATTATTGTCCTACCATTTTTTCTGATACGCATAAATACATTAGATACTACCAACCTTGTTAGTATTTTTCAGGAAAACAACAACTTCCTACCCTTCCTTTAAAACCAGTAGTGGTTGAAGAACCTTTTAAACAATGGGGTTTGGACTTCATCAATGAATTTAAGGACAACTCTAGTAATGGTTACTGATGGGTCTTGATGCCTATAGATTACTTCACTCAATGGGGAGAGGTTGTCCCAACGAAGAAATAAACAAAAGAAGTGGTGATGAATTTCCTTGAAGAAAGGATAATCACCAGGTTTGGAATTCCTGCTAAGATTACTACCGATAATACTAATTCCTTTAGCTCAATGGCCCTCAATGAATTTTGTTTCAGGTATGGGATTTTTCTAACACATTCTTAAAACTACTACCCTCAGGGGAATGTTTTGGTTGAGTACAACAATAAAAATATCATGAATATCGTGAAGAAGATTGTTGGAAAAAATAAGAGACGTTGGGATGGTAAAATAAAGTATGAACTTTGAGCAGACCACACAACAGTAAACAATTCTACTGGAAAAACCCCATTTGAACTATTCTATAGTATGGAGGCGTGATTTCCCATAAATCTTCATATTTCGGCTTTACAACTAGCTCAACATTTCACCATTGACAAAGAAGCATTGCAGAGAAGAATAGATCAACTTGTAGAACTAGATGAGACCGGAAGGGAAACTTTCAATCAAAAGGAAAAGAACCAGAGAAAAATTAAAGGAACTTTTGACCACAAGGAGAGACAAAGGGACTTCAATAAATGAGATTTGGTATTAATGTGGGATAAGAGAAGGAATAAACCTGAGATGCATAAAAATTTTGAAAGTTTGTGGAGGGGACCATATAAGATTGAAGAGAAATCAAGGTTTGACTCTTTATATTTATCCACCAATGAAGGGAGGAAGATTCCATTACCAGTAAATGGATCTCTCCTCAAACTTTAATTTCTATAAGGAAACTGACTTCTTCAGGGCCCAAGCCCCAGGTAAGTAGGTAGGTCATTTTCTTTCCCTTGCATTTCCATTTACTTGTTCATGATAATTTAGTTTCATTTACCTATGTTTGCATGTCATATGTAATTTTTCATTTTTCTATACTTGCATTATTGCATAAGTTTCTTTACATCATTTTCTTTCATCATATTATATGTTAGTTAGAAATTTTTGAAAAATATGAAAGTTTATTTTAAGATTAGTTGAGATTTTGGGTTTTCAGATTATATGAACAAATGGTGAATGAGCCACCCTATATTTCACAGTTTTTTGTTTCTTTGTGTGTAGGAATAGGTTTTACCAAGAGATGTTGAGGTTATCATGCACTCTAGAATGATTACATGTCCCCGAATAGGAGCCGGGTGTTATCCCCCATTTCTAGAGATAACTAAGGATATGATGTCTCAAGTCCCTTAGGTTGCAGACATGGAGTGCCGAGATATGGATTGACCAACAATGTCCAAAAAACACTAGGCAGAGCCCCACATCACACTCATCACCTCATGAATGATGGTTGCACCATTCAACACACCATCTTGGATCATAGAGAAAAAAATATATTGCTCCATGAGGTGACAATTCTGGTGTTATGGTAAGTGTCTTTTTAATAAATGAAGCATTTGAATATGTCGCAAAGTGTTCTTCCTTGATTTTGAAAATGTTTTCTTGGAAATTATTCTCTTTTCCTTATTTCACCTTGGAGGTTGACATTGTTGTCCTAGTAAGTGGTCACCCTTGGGGAAAGAGTTTCTACTGGGGGGTCTCCTTGATGAGTCATTGTACCGCTCCCTCACATAGTTTCCACTTTCCATGTTTCTTTCTCTTTATTTCTTCATCTTTTGGATTTTCAAGCCACATTGACCCAAAAAGGGATTGTACCTTATTTCATGGGAAGAAGGGGTTGAAGGCCTAGAGGATTGTATGTGGAAAAAGATAAAATCCAATCATAAACCTTCCATATGCTCACCCAAGGATATCGAGAACAATTAAATGTTTCTCACAAGAATTGAAGGAACTGTAAAATAAATAACTAATTAAACATGCCAACCAAGGTAGAGCGTGTGTGGGAAATGGTTTTCATTCTTAGGTAGAAGTCCCACACATCGTCTTCAACTTGGAGAAGTGTAATGTGACCAAGGTAGAGTTAAAGTGGGCAATTTTTTTCATTCTTAGGTAGAAGTCCCCTTTTAACTTCAAATTGGAAACACTCTAACACATTAATGGGAAAAAAGGGTTTGGAAAAATCATGCATCGTGGATGAAGGGAAACACACACTCTACAAAGACACCCATAAATTATAAAATATGATCACTTGTATGTCAAGAAACCCCATGCCCAAAAGTATTACCCCCTGCTTACACCTCATACACTTCACATGACTTAGAGAGGCTCCACCTGGGAAACATTCCTTAACTTGAGGAATGACTCACCCAATAGGTCACCATGACAACCCTCCTATTGTAACCTAGGTCTGAAATCCTTCCCTTTTCCCTCCTTCACCATTATGATTTTTGTGGTTGCTTGCTTAGCTTATTCTCCATTATTTAATCACTCAACTTCATGACCCGTGCTCGTCTTTACTTATTTTGCACCATTTTTTTCGCTTTCTTGAAGGGTGATTTCATGTTCTGGTTTGAGTTTGAAATACTTGTCATCATATTTTACACTAATTGAGAATGAAGCAGATCCACCCAGTCTTTTGTGTGCATAGGAGACATCTAGGTCCAACAAGTCCTTTGTAATATCAATAAGCTTCCACAAAAAAGGGAAGCAAATCAAAGCAGTCCATTTTGGGATTAGAATTTAAGCCAAACATACGGGTCAAATCTTCAATGGTGGAGATCCAACAGTCGATGCAGATCAATGGCCCTTATGCATTCAGAGTCTCAAACTTGCGCAGGGTTTAACATGAATGACTCTGCGACTTAAATAGTTTAGTGAAATATATACTATTTGGCAACCTGTTGAATGATTTTCATCTAGACATTTGTCTAAGTCTTAAGATATTATTTTAAGTCTTTATTCTCACATAGCAAGTGATTCGTTGCATTGCTTGTTGTTTTTTCTTGTGTTTGTCTTTTCATATACCCAATTGTCTATTAATATCCATACCATTAGAAAAGGAGAACCTACTTTTATACTGTGTGGAGTACCATATTTGAAGCCTATCGTTAAGATAACCAACAAAACCAACTTATTGAAAAGCCAAATCATTATAAACTTGAGGTGGCCTAGCTTTTCCCTTTAGCAGTCAGGTGTGGACCTTAGGAACAACATCTTCTAGCGTCGTTGTCGGGGAGTGGAGTAATGAAATATATTTCCCTGGGAGAAGGACATTGAATAGCTCTAACCTTGATGGTGAACAAATATCAGACATAGACAGACTGCCATATTTCACCTGGCAACTCCACTGAGTAGAATTTATGAAAGAAATATTGGCGCCTAGAAAAGGACTCAATAGATCCAAATCTGAACACATCAAAGCCACCAAGTCTCATCCTAACCTTGAGAAGGAAACATTAGTATCTGAGATATAAAGGAAACTAATAAAATCCACCTTAGCTTAGAGATATACCTTCCCCCTCAAGGGGAAAGCTGTGCCCAAATATTCTACTTCTCTTCATCATCACAAGTAGTTTGAATTTTCTAGCCCTGAGAATCACAATTACAAGGAAATTCAGACATCTTCAACTCCTTACTCTACTTCATCATCCAGTCCAAAATATGCCCTTGTAGCTCCCATAAATCTTCAGATTCCTTTTTCCCAAGCAATGGTTGCTAATAGGATGGATTTCATAATTGTTGCAAGATATACACCCCTAGTTATTCCTGTAGGCTTACATGCACTCCCAGCCACAGATTACATGAAGTATTTACCAAGATATAATGGGGAAGGTGATGTCACAGCTGAGGAACATCTGGTAGCCTTATACAACTTTGCAGACAACTTTAACATTGACTATGCAGATGTGTGGATGAGGTTGTTTGTGCAGCTTTTGGATGGGAAAGTAAGGAAATGGTTATGGGGTCTTCCTCCAGCCTCCATCACAAATATTGAGGCATTAGATGAATCTTTCATAAAGCATTGGGGAGATAGAAATTTTATCTCTACTACATCACTGAGTTTGGGGATCTAACGAGAAAGAATGGATAATCTATTACAAAATTCACCAAGAGGTTCAATAAGATGTATGGTAGAATCCCAGATGAGATCAAACCAACTGAAGCCTCTTCCAAGATCACTTATGCCAATTTATTTGATGCAGTGTTCTCCCTTCTGCCGAGGAAGAGAATATCCACCACCTTGTTTTCCATGCAGGAAGCAACCATTGAGGTTGAATACAATATCTTGGCATCAGAAAAATTAAAGAATAGATATGATAAAGACAAGAAGAAACAGAGAGAAGATTCCCATGCCTTCTCTAACTCAGCCACATCTTATACCAAACTTGATTAAATGACCAAAACTTTGAAGGATATGACATCTAAAATAGCTAAGATGAAATGGGAATCTAAACAACCAAACAAATATTTTCAAGGGGATGGAAATAGAAATCCAAACCAGTTTAGAAGGCCTAATGATGCCCCTCGGATAATGCAGAGAGAAAGGAGGAATGTTGATGATCAAAGGGTAGCGCCTCCTTTCCAAGACAATCAAATTGAGGGGATAGATGTAGACAAAGATGTTGTAGATGATATTGTTGTTGTACTTTTCAATGAAACATATTTTTATACCAGTCACTTAGCACATCAAGAATATGAGGTAGCAAAACTGTCAAATCAGTTTTACAATCAGATAGGGGAAGAGGGAGTTATTGAAGGCCAACCCCAGAAAAAATATGATTTGAGGCCTAGAGAAGGGGATCCCAAATCCACTACCTTTGGTCAAAACAAATAGGATGAATTTCCTCCCAAATCAAATCCAAGTAAAGGTATGCCATCTAAAGCTCAGTAACTTCCCCCATCTAAACCTGCAGTCCCTGAAATAAAAGAAGATGATAGGCCACCAACCTCTTTCAGCCTAGAGCATGAGTTGAGTAAGATCAAGATCCATGTGTCGTTGACCGAATTGATGAAGAATGAACCTTTCAAAAAATCCATCATGAAATTTATGCAACCAACTACTCCTATTGTATCTTCTGATGTAATTAGTCTACATGATAATAACCCAACCATTATCGTGAGTCCACACATTGAATATGGATATGATGCTTCTCCACCATTCTATATATATTTAAATGTCCATGATAATATATTTCATAATTGTCTTATGGACTCTGGAGCCTTGCACAATGTTATTCCCAAATTTGTTATGGAAGAACTAGGTATGGAAATCACCAAACCCTACCAAGACATGTACTCCTTTGATTCTAAGAAAGTGAAATGTATGGCACTGATAAAAGATATGGTGGTTTCTTTGGAACAATTATCAATGAAGAGTGTAGTAATGGACATTGTTGTGGCTCACATTCCCATGAAGTTTGGTATTCTCTTATCCAAAACTTGGGCTAATAAGGTTGGAGGATCATTACAAATGGACCTCACTTACACCACCATCCCTGTGTTCAGAGGGGAACATAGGACGATATACATAGAGGAAATATTAGCCTATATCGTTAGTGACCATAATAAGCTAAGAAATCACCCAATTTATGTTGTTGAGGGTGATATTGGCTCATCTTATTTTCATTTAAATGATGATGAACCTGAAATATCAGTTACCCAATGGAATGATCAACCATTGAAAGATCAACAAAACAAAATATGGAAGATGTATTTTGATGGATCTTCATCAAAGGAAGGATTCAAGGCGAGTATACTCCTCATTTCCCCTTCACAAGAGGTAATAACACTCTCTTATAAGATGGAGGTTGAAACTACTAAAAATATAGATGAATGTGAAGCTCTGGTGCTGGGATTGAGGGCTTCCAAAGACATGGCCAACTTGGTACCTGTGAGGAAGAAAAACAGGGAGATACGCTTGTGTGTTGATTTAAGGAATCTCAACAAGTGTTCTCTAAAGGAAAATTACCCCCTCCCCAAGATGGATCATATTTGACAGAGGGTGGTAGGTGCCCACATGATTTTCTTGTTAGATGGATATGCTGGTTATAAGCAGATAGTGGTGTGTGAAAAGGACAAAGAAAAAACAACATTCACCACCCCGTGGGGAACATTCATGTATGACAAGATGTCATTTGGGATGATGAATGCAGGGGCGACCTTCAGATGACCATGGACATAGATTTCGTGGGGGGAAAAGACAAATTTATGGTTATATATTTGGATGAAATCACCATTTTCTCCAAGTCTGATGATGAACATTTGCAGCATATGTAGCAGGTTTTCTGGAAATGCAGGAGATACAAAATATCTTTGAATCCTAGGAAGTCCCACTTTTCCATGCTAGAAGGAAAGCTATTGGGCCACATCATATCAGTAGGAGGTACAAAAATTGATCCTAAGTGAGTTTATGCCATTCAAGAGATCAAAATCCCCATAAATAAAAAGGCTATCTAGTCTTTCATTGACAAGATAAACTTCCTAAGGCTCTTTGTGCCAAATTTCTCCGAAATCCTGAAGCCTATCACCAACATGTTGAAGAAAGATGCTCTAATAAAATGGTCACTAGAGGAAAATTCAACATTCCAAAGGATCAAGCAGGCTTAGCCAGCCCTGACTATGCTAAAGATTTCTTCATTTTCTCTTTCGCTTCCGAGGAGACCATTGTTGTTGTACTGGTGTAGAAAAATGGAGAAGGGAATGAATGACCCATAGTATTTTTTAGCAAATCTCTTATTGATGTTGAGCTGAAGTATGATATATTATAAAAGCATGCTTATGCACTAGTCAAAGAACTCAAGGTCTTCAAGGTATGTGTGTTACAGTCTAGCATAACAACCTTTGTTCCTAGCAACAATGTCAAAGAGATTCTGGTCCATCCAGACAGTGAAGGGAAAAGAGGGAAGTGGATTGTCAAAATATTGGAGTATTACCTACACATAAAACCCACCAAGCTGATCAAGGGACAAGGACTTGCCAAGTTGTTATCAGAATCAAACTGTAAGGTGCTAGAATTACATCAAATCTTCACCCAATCAAAGGTACCCATCATATAGCCTTGTTGACAGGCATAAATGAGAGACCATCAACTGGAAGGTCAAATGCGGTCTGGGGCTGTCTAAATAACCCAAGACATTTGGAATGAAATGACCCGATGGGTTTAATGGCTCCGTTGTCCAACTAAAGTCCTAAAAATGATAAAAGAAATGAAACTAATCTAAAAAACTATGATACTAAGAATATAAGTTTAATAATTACAAGTGTCAAAATAGAAACATGAATATGTGCATATGGTTATGAACAATGTATATAAAAATTGCAAGATTTACTGGATATCTTGCGAAATAGATGTTTTTGAAAGTGTTTATAAAAGAGATAAAGAAAGAACATACATTTTAATGTTTTCTGTTGAATATTTAAAAGTCTAAAAACTAATGGATGCTAAACAAACATAATTGAAATAAGAATAGATAAATAGTCAAAGATAATTCAAGTTGTTCTTATTTCATTGATAAATAATTAAACTAAAGAACAAGTAAACTAACCTGCAACTAATCAAATAAACTGAATTTATCTTCCTGTACAATTCAATCTCCTGATTGTCCTGCATATGAGGGAAACCTGTAACAGAACGATGCTAATACTCCCAGACCAAACTCAAAGATGCATTGGAGAGAGAATATGACAACAGAATGATAAATGTATAGATTTTGTGATCTTATGATAATCAATACTTTATAAAGAGAGGAAACTCAATTCGAAAGAATTAACATCATTTAATATCTAGAATAAATCGATAATAATCAAATGGCAGATTGATCACAAATGTAAAATGGAATAACAAATTACAAACATCATCAAAATAATTAATAATATGAAATACCATATGATAACCAGACTAAATCTGCATCAAAAATAATAATATTTCATAAGATAGAGGTGATAAAAAAACATAATGGGGTAAGCGTCACACATGTCTAAAGCCAAATGATGAGAAACTTCTCCATATCAATCTTCAAAAATCATATGTCCATAATGTATCCCAACAAAGATGTTTTCACTAATAACAATGATCACTATTTAAACTAGTTTAGGATTCACAATCTCTTATCATGCAAGATAGAGTGCAATCCCCAAAAAATAGATAGTATTACAAAAATAGCACAACTAGAAACCACTCCTGTAGGAGTTGGTTTGTCAAAATAATAACAAAGTTTTATCAACATAAAATAAAGAAACTACTGAATAATAGAGCGTGTGATCCAAGATGGTTTCTCCATGTAAACACCAACATAATTATCATTTTCCTGTAGATAGCAAAACGAAATTGATATTCAAAAAATAATGCTAACTAATATTTAGAAATAGACTGGATACAAAATTAGAGATTCTATAACTAGTCTTATTATTAACAAAAAAAATCAAAACCAAATATTCTTATTTTGACTTTGATAACCAAATAAAATAAAATCAAACAAAATCAATTTTACCATTAAAAATTAGACAGTGAAGGATCGGACAGTTCTGAATTAATGATGGCATTGAAGTTGGTTGCATTTCTTATGGTTATATTACCGAATCTCTTGGGTCTTTTATTTGTCTTTTATGTGTGTTCTTTCAACTCTTTGTTCTCTCGTTCCAGTAGAGAATTTTGAGCAGCCATATGTTTCACTTGTGCTTGTAGCAATGGTATGTCCCTGTAATAGCGCTCTACCCAATCTAAACAATTGTCACAATGTGCCGACACTATAGCAGGCCGAGGTGGAATGTATTAAGCAATGGGTATTTTTCACTTCCCTGTGGATTGTTTTAAGTCCTGACAAATTCCAGCAAATCCCTCTTGGCCTTTCAGAAACGGGAGTAATCTACAGACGAAGTCATACTTCTCAGCTTGACCAACAGTTTCATTCTTGAAACATTGGTTGTCCAGATCTTCCTGAGCAAGGAAATCATTGATTTATTCATCTGAATAGTGATCATTGACCTCGATTGTAGAGATCAATCTCAAATGATCCTTTTTTCGATTCCTTAAACTCCTATAAATTAAATGACCAGATATCGTATTCATAAAATTCAAATCTGAGCTTTGTTGTTTCTTACCCTTACACAATTTCTTGACAGTGGGTTTGTCTCTATGACCCTGATTCAGTTCATTAGTAAGAACAGGGGAAACGTTTCCTTTTAATTCGTCCACTACCTGTTCTAACGATTTTCTGGGCAAAAACATGCATCAAGATTTTTTAACCATGGGAGTTTGCAAATCAACAAACACAGATTCATTAATTTCATAGCCATCTGGTGAATTGAACCCTTCACTCTTAGATACAAGATTATCGAAAATGGGGTTCACATTTAGAGGTGAATTCATTGTACTGTTGGGTTGGGTGAAACCATTTTGACTCAGGAAACTTTCCCAAGTGTCCCTTATTTCTGATAGGTGGGATAGCAACAATATTTTTATAAACTTGTGATGAAAGAGGCTCGACATAGAGTTCATGCTCTGTCTCTTATAGAGTTTTGACATTTTATAAAGTCTCATTAACAAGTAGAACGACATGTCCAGTTTAAACCCTATGAATAACATCAGTAGTCAGATGTGGTATAAAAAGATCAAACCATACCGACCCTCGCATGTTATAAACTATTTCAAAATTAAAATAAGGTCATGCCATCGAGGTTTCAGAAGGGTGATAGGAATACCTTTAGGGCAGCAGGCAGACTCGCGAGAGACCATGAACAAGCTCCATGGAACATCCTCCATTTTGGAATTTTTAAACCACTTTTCTCCTTCCTGCATGAGTCCTATCGCCCAGGCTATAAAATCCTCTGTGACGTCCAATTACACATCCCCAATATTGGCTCTAAACCCATCAAATGTCTGCACAAAGGCCCACGTGTCTGCAATATTGTAACCTTCAAATTTATTGAGGAAGATATCACAACCGTGAGCTTTTGAATCATCTATGGCATCATCGTGGGCAAGAAGGGCTTGATAGCCATTCTGTTTGATTTGAACCATAGGGGTCATGGCCACTGTGAAATAGACACAATAGATATCATATGAGGTAGGCTTTGGCTTCCAATAAACGAGTAGCAGAGAGAGGTCTGTAGAGATGATTTTAAGGATGGAAATTTATTTTAAAATATAGAAACCTTGGCGAATCTTACTAATCCTTCATATGCCAACTATAAATGTTTGGCGATATGTTTGTAAAATTATTCAAATTTCTAAGGATTTTATATAGTTTTTATAAACTTTTGGCGATTTTTAAGGTTAAATAATTTTATCCTATAGAATTTGGGCGAATCATTTTTAAAATAGAGAATCTCGTTTTTGGAAAAACCATGGAAAATTATCCCATGAGCGAAATTTAGCCCCTAAAATCATCTATGGAGGTCTGTGCAAACTAAAATGACCCGAAACCTATGAATTTTGGAGACTGCCATGCTTGATAACTTAAGTTTAGAGATACAAGCAACCGAAGAGCGCACAGACCTAAGAGCCATTACACATAATGAATATCAAACCCTCGACTACCATCGAATGCCAATTCGTGTAATGAATGGGTTCATTAATGCATAGGACAATAGGGTGAGGTGTAGTCGTTGGTACATCAGACCTGTACCATGCGATATGAAATTTGATATGACTTTTGAGAGCATGAAACCCATATCAAATGTTAATCCAATGTTTTGCGCATTCATACATTTCAAAAATTAAAACAAAACGATCAATCATAGCACCGATTAAGTCATGATACCCATAATACATAAATATTGTGGTAGTGAATTAGTCAATGAGTTTATAAAACTTGAAGCTTAGCAACACATGGGTTTCCTCAAGGTGTAGTTTCTTTGGTAAATTGAACTAAAAAAAAAACAGACTACAAAATGATTACCCAAACGAAGTTTTTCGTTTGAATTTCATGCTTGTAGTCATGAAATTCAAACAAAGAAAACGAACAATAAAATGAAAAACTCATAATATAAGTTCAACCCAATCATTGCTTCGAAGGTTAGGAACATAAGCGTTTATAAATGTAAGGAGGTGGCATCTACATAAAGATATAATCTCTTCGTGATAATCTTAATTGTGATAAAAATCGACAAAATTGGTGGCTGCCAACAAGCCTGGACAAGACACCATGCAGGTATTTGAAAATTACTCCTCTTCACCTTGGTATAGAAACATCATTTCTTTTCTGCAAGATCTCGAATTTCCACCAAATGTGAAGAAGATAAAGGCTAGGTCTCTCAAATTGAAGGCTATCAAAATTTTCATTTCAAACCAGAACTTGTATTGGAGGGATCCTGCTGACATCCTGTTAAAATGCCTTGATGGAAATGAAGCCAAAAAATTTACAATAGAAATGCATAGAGGAGTATGTGGGAGACACTAGCATTGGAAGGCCACAACTCTCAAGATCCTAAGGGCATGGTACTACTGGCCCACCCTTCTCTCTAATGTATTTTCTACTATTAAGGCCTGCAATGAAAGTTAGAAATTTGCAGGAAAACATAAGTTACTATCACTACCCCTAAAACCTATCACTGCCAGTGGTCCATTTCAATAATGGGGGTTAGACTTCATAGGTGAGATAAATCCACCCTACAGTGGGAAACACAAGTGGATTCTCACTGCCACTGACTATTTCACCAAGTGGATCAAGGTTGTGCCCACCAGGAATTCCACTGACAAGGTGATCATGAATTTCCCGGAAACCAATATTTTTTCCAGATTCGACTACCCCAACAATATTATAACAGAAAATGCCCAAGCATTCAAGTCCAAAGTCATGATTGACTTCTGTTTTTAGTCATAAAATTTTCTTGACACATTACATTCCCTATTACCCTTAGGGGAATGGCCTGGAAGAGTCATCAAACAAAACTCTCATTAGGATTATCAAGAAGTTGTTGACTGAAAACAAGAAATCCTAGGACTCTAAACTCAAATCTGCTTTGTGGGCCAACATAATCAGCACCAAGAAGTCTTTGGGAACCTCTCCATTTCAATTTGTCTATGGTATAGATGTTTTCTTTCCCACCCATCTTGGCATACCAGTCCTAAAATTATTACAAGAAGAGATTGAGGAGCCAAACAGACAGGTCAAATCATCAATGGTGGATATCCAACAGTTGATGCAGATCAATTTATCTCGTGCATTCAGAGTCTCAAACTCACGCGGGCTTTAACAAGAATGACTCGACGACTTTGGCATTCGAGCATCTGAATTTTCCATTGGTTCAAATCTTCTAAAGTGTCGCGATGCCGAAGTGTCTAAGCCTCTAAAGCTCCGAAGTGCCGATGCACGTGTCACTCTCCTTCTGAGACATGTCACTTCGAAACCATACTACTTCGAGAGATATTCATGCTTCATAATCCAAAACTCTCGAATCCCGAAGTGTCAAATAACACTGCACTCATCCGTCAGGACACATGGCGCTCATCCGTGGAGACACATGGCTTCCATCTGTCCCTAACACGTGGCACTCATTTCTGGTCATTTGGGTCCCATCATCCACTCAATTTTGAGGGACACGTATCACTCACCTTATGTGGCATGTCAACAACCATGAAATCATATGACATCATGTTACCACATCACTTCGGGCCCTACCACTTCGAGAGTTTTTCAAATCAACATAGGCCAAAATCGCCAAAGGGTCGAACTTCCGAAGTTCTGAAGTCATTAAGTTTGAAGGTTAAAGGTAATCTTGGGTGAATAAGTGATTAGTGTTGGTTAACGACTTCGAGGGTTTCTATCCTCCGGAGGATATGCATCCTATGCACTATGAAACCTCCGAATGTTGAATTTTTGAAGTGGCTCACCCACATTTATTGCATATTTGAAAGGTTTAAAAAGGGGGTTCCAAACCAGGAATGGGGAAACTACACATCCAAACTCCATAAAAGCGCAACATGAATTTCTTGTGTTCTCCAAGAGATAAATGGGTGAAAAACATGGCCCGTACTTTCATTTGTTTCCAATGGTATCAAACAGTGAAAATGCATGCCAATGCTCGACACATCACTCACCTCTGTCACTCCGAATCAGTTTCAATCAAAGGCTCAGTGTGATTCAGCTTATGCATCAGTTTGGTTTACCATTAGCAACAATTTGTAGTTATTTAAGTTAAGACATTTCAATTTAATGCATAATAAGTGGTCATTTGTGTTTGATATGAATCACATCCCTTTTAATTAATTTGAGTTTGAAGTATGCATCACTGCACTCCAACAGTGTCGTAGTTAAGTTAATAAGTTGTTTACAACTGGGAACATAGAGTAAAGCCTCAGTCCCAGATGGATGAGAGCCTTTGCAAATCTGATAAATAGGCAGGTTTTGTATGTTTTAGGGGTTCAACTTTTGGGAGAAGAATAGAAGCAACAAAAGGGCTGGACCTGCGCATTTGATTGTAAAGTTCTCTACCTAGTGAATATAAGTTGATGACAGTTGTGTTCTCTTACTCAAATACTTATGCTTTTAATCTTGTCTTGAATGAAATTTTTTTCATGTGTGTAATGTACATTTCCTTATTCTTTCAGCCATAGAATAGATCTAGCTAGAAAATACTACACACATTTGCAGAGAGAAATTTAGATAGAAGAAGAAGGAGAGAAAGAATAGAAGAATTCTCATTAATTGTATTCCACACTCAAAGAGTGAATAATTTACAATAGATATAGGATACATGAGTAACTAATGCACCATAGTGGATGTCTTGAGTGATCTGGACACACACTAGTTGTTATGGGATTAAACTGCCACCTAGTCTAGTCTCTCAGGAAGTTACAGGAGTGAACTGCCACCTAGTCTGAGTTAACTAGTCTATCAGTCTTCAGTTAAATGACTGAAATAGAGTGAATTGAGGAGGAGATTATGGAATCATGAGTAATTCACTAGTCTGGTGATGATCCCAAGGACAATGTGTATTAGCTGGTGATGATCCCAATGCTGCATGGTGATAAAACCAATGTAGCATCTAAACTCCACTCAACTAGTCAAACTGAAGTGAAAACTGAAGAGAATATTTTCCCTAGAGAAATATTCTTCCTAAAATATAGGAGACTAGATAATGACTAATAAACAAGGAAAAACCTTAGAAAAAATAAATCCTAGGTGTGTGTGAAGTAACTCCAACACCCCCCCTGAATATCACTATGGTGAAAATAAAGAATGGGTCCTGGCAACGAGGCCATGTTAGGTACCCAAATACAAAAGATACACTGAAATAAATGAGGAAATAGGGAAAACCTCGTGGGAAAACCCCCCTCTCAAATTACAATTCATAAAAAAAAATGAGAAGGAACAAAAAGCAGTTGCTAAGCAACCATGTCCTTCACTCCATGAAGACCTCGCAACTGTGCAAGTTTGTGCTCTTTGAAGATTTTGTTGAAGATGTAGATGTATGCATATATTTGGTGGAGTAGATTCACCATTGATATGTCCACACATATCCACTTTATCTTCTTGTAATGAAGAAGATCCAAATAAATTTTTGATGAAACTTTGAAAACCATGCAACCGCTTCTGGAAAAACGTTGAAATTTTGTTGATTTTAAAACGATCATAACTTCACTTCTCGGACTCCGTTTCGAATGATGTTTGTTTTGAAATTGGATATTTTCCAGAAAGAAATTCAAATATCCAATTTGTTTTTGCAAATTTGTCTCAAAAACTATCAAAATCCAGTCTGATGTGCACGACTCCCTTTTTATCTCCTGAGATGCATGCATTGTGCATGGAAAAGTGTCTGCATGTGACCCCTGATATGCATGCCATATATCTTCCACATGAAATTAAAAAAATAAATATGAAATGGAGTAGATATCATCTTCAATTAATGGAATATAAATTTGTGCAAATACTTTTGTAGAATACTCTTCATAATAAGATGCTTGATCTTCGAATGACTTCTCTTCTAGCTCTATTTGTTCAACCTCCTACATGAAATATTCACAGTCTTCTTTATTCCTGAATAGAACCTCCAATATGGTCCATAATTCATTTGGAGTTGATTCTTGTGAGTCATCATATACTTGATGGATAATTTCAGGAGAAATAAACCAGAGGATACACCCTATGTCCATATCTTGTCTATTGAGAAAATTGTTTTTCTCATTGGTGGAATCAGGCTCTACTTCCATTGCCATAGTTATTTGGTACAAGCCTCTACATTTGAGTAGAAGTAGAATTTTTGGCTTCCATTCCAAATAGTTATGAGGCATGAGAAGTATTGTCGTTGATTAATCCATCTTTGTTGCGTTCTTCAATCTTCAATACCTGCAAAAATAATTTGGTGTAGCTTTTTCTTAGGATTTTGTCAGATTTGATACCATGTAAATGTTTTGAACCTGCACATAATAGATCTAGCTAGAAAACACTACACACATTTGCAAAGAGAAATTTAGAAAGAAGAAGGAGAGAAAGAATAGAAGAATTCTCATTAACCATATTCCACACTCAAAGAGTGAATAATTTACAATAGATATAGGATACATGAGTAACTAATGTGACATAGTGGTGGTCTAGAGTGATCTGGACACACACTAGTAATTACGGGAGTAAATTACCACCTAGTCTAGTCTCTCAGGAAGTTACGGGAGTGGACTGCCACCTATTCCAAGTTAACTAGTCCATCAGTCTTCAGTTAATTGACTAAAACAGAGTGAAGTGATGAGGATATTAGGGAATCATGAGTAATGTGTTAGTCTAGTGATGATCCCAAGGACAATGTGCATTAGCTAGTGATGATCCCAATGCTGCATGGTGATAAAACCAATGTAGCATCTAAACTCCACTCAACTAGTCAAACTGAAGTGAAAACTGAAGAGAATATCCTCCCTAGAGGAATATTCTTCCTAAAATATAGGAGACTGGATAATGCCTAATAAACAAGGAAAAACCATAGGAAAAATAAATCCTAGGTGTGTGTGAAGTAACTCCAACAGTTTTGTATGTTTTAGGGGTTCAGTTTTTGAGAGAAGAATGGAAGCAACAGAAGGGTTGGACCTACGTAGTTGATTGTAAAGTTCTCTACCTAGTGAATATATGTTGATGATATTTGTGTTCTCTTACTAAAATATTTATGTGTTTAATATTTTCTTGAATGAAAATTTTGTGATGTGTGCAATGTACATTTCCTTATTCTTTCAACCATTGTTTTAGTTAATCTTTTTGCTGATTCTACAACCTGTTATACAACTATTGTTTACCGAAAGATCTACTATTTGGAAGCATGTTGATTGATTTGCATCTAGACATTTGTATTAGTATTAATATATTATTTTAAGTCTTTATTCTCACATAGCAATTGATTCATTGGATTTCTTTTTGTTGTTTCCTATGTTTGTCTTTTCATATCCCCAACTATCTATTAATATCCATACCATTAGCAAAGGAGAACCTACTTTTATACTATGTGGCATGTCCAACCAGAGTACCATGTTTGAAGCTTATTCTTAATTTGACCAACAAAGCCAACTTATTGAAAAATCAAATCATCATAAACTTGAGGTGGCCTAGCTTTTCCCTTTAGCATTCAAGTGCAGACCTTAGGACCAACACCTCCCATACTTAAATCTAGCAAGTTGCATAAGGTCTTTGAGAATTTGTTTATTTTGAGAGGGGGTATTTGATGCACATGTTTGGTTGTTTATTTTATTATATATGGAATACTTAACATGATTCTTGTGACTTGTGAGCCCTTGGAGGGTGGCTTTGCTTGTCTTTGCAGGGTCTTGATAGGTGGAAGTCATTTCATGAAGGCACAAGGCCACTTAGACCTTCACTTGTGGCATAGATCCCACAATATGGATGTTGTGCCTCATATACTTGGACAATTGGATGATTAATGTTGCCTTTGGAGGCATGAGAGGAGACCTTGGAGGAGGAGACTAGCCCTTCACTTGCCCCATGTTTGGCCTTGGAGGTTTCAAGGATAAGATTTGATGGTGTTGGTGGATTTGATGAATACTTGGCATGGTTTTGATGGAGGGATACCCTTGCACATGGAAATAAGGCCTTTGGAGGCCCAACGACTCCTTCAAGCAACTCAACAAATTTCTCTCATTACTAAAACGTCACCCCTAGATGGAATGACATCATCATTTAGGGATTCTTCTAATTGTAAATTTAAATTTTGATTTGTAAATGGGAAAATTAGGAGGTCTACCTCCCTAATTTGTTTTCTACCCTAATATAAATGTACAAACTATGTTTACAAGGTCAAGTATAAATTAATACCTCGTCACTTTCAGTTATCATAACATAACACTCGAGAATTACATAATCCTTGGCTGAAAGTTTTGCCCTTTTTGGACAAATCACATATCTCTCTCTTGTGCTATATTTGAATGCTAGTTGCTTGTCTATTAGAGAAGAAGTTGTGCACTATCTCTCTTAGATTCTTTTCTTTTCTTTGCGATGGAATAATCTTGGTAAAAGAGGGTTTTGTCTTGCTATTTAGTGGAATTGGAAAGGAATTTTTTGCATATTGCTAGTATTTCTTCTTGTTTCATGGTTGTTAATGTTCAAAACCCTTGGAGGACTATAAGGGAATACACCTGATGGGTGTTATATATGCACTAAAAACATAGTAAAAACCCTCAATTAAATTGTCAACCCGGGGTAAATAAACTTAGAGTTGTAGCAAAATATACGCCAAAGGTAGAAGGGATGGTAGGAGTATAGCCTAACTAAGGGAGATAGTTGTCTAAGGCTAATATACTCAAGCAAACATACCTAATGAACAAACCCTACTAAGAAAATTGAAACTATGTAACCTTAGTACTTTTGGGCCAAGGATTGATGGATAGTTCTAAGAAAGCAAGTAAAAACCCTATGTAAAGAAAACTAGTTCATAACAACAAGCAAAAGCAACTATTTAAGCATACTAAACAAATGACAAAAACAAACTTCTTTAACTTGCCAACCTATATTCAATGAGTAACTACCCTATGAAAGTAAATAAATAAACAAGCAAGCAAAGACACCTAGCTAACCTACTAAAGCAAGTAAACAAGCAAGCAAAGACAACTATCTAACCTACTAAAGAAATAGACAAGTAAGCAAAGACAACTAACTAACCTACTAAAGAAAATAGACAAGTAAGCAAAGACAACTAACTATTGCAAGCAATCGAATTAAAACTTCTCATTGAACAACTATCTAGCCTAAGAGGCAAGTGGACTAAATTCTTAATTCAAAACTATTTCTAATTCATGAAAGGAAATCTATTTAATTGAAAGCAAGAAAGACTAGCAACTAACCTTTAATCTATGATAAGAAAATTGTTCTCTAACCTATAAAAGAAAAAGACTATCTATCCTACAACAACAATAAAACTATTTCCTAAGCTATGAAAGCAAGAAACTATATCTTCTGAGCTATGAAAGCAGGAAAACTATCTCTCTTAAGCTATGAAAGCAAGAAAACTATTCTTTAACCTATGAAAGCAAGAAAACTATATTTTAAATCTATGAAAATAGGAAAATTGTCTTTTAACATATGACAATTCAAATATAATGCCGGTGGTTGTGTGAATGTCTTCGGTGTCAGATGATATCTCGATGGCACTTGACAACAAAGGACAATTCAAGTGGTATAAGCTCAACATTGATCTTCAATAGCAAAGTGAAAGGTTTGGATTAAACAATCCAATGAGAATTTAGCCATGACAAGAACAATAGTCAATTACCCGACATATTCATTTATTAACCATCAACAATATAACGAGATCATCATTGTACTTCTATACTATGTAAGAAAAACTAGATTCAACCATTAACTAAGAAATATAATTGCAATTTAATTCTAGGAAAATAAATTACATAAATTGAAACTATGCTACATCTATTCTAACAATTCAAGCTGCAATAAAGGAATGATTAAAAACAAAAATTAAAACATGACATTAAAAAGTAAACTAACAACTACATTCATCAACAACTAGCTAAGCCAATTCTACATAAAAATGAAATGAGAAAGCTATGATTAAAAACTGAAATTGATCCTATCCATCCATCAAATCCTTGTCGAAGAAAGCTCAAATAAAAAATTTGTTCTATTCTAATTAAAATTTTGTTTTAAACTTGATTATAAAATCGTAAATAAAGACGTAATCTAATATCTAACTACACATGGGGTTAGAATAGGGATCTGCAAATCCATTCCTAACTACAATATTAATGCATGCTAACACAATTCATCATACTAACTTGCAAAAGAGAGTCAAAGCAATTAAATTATAACAACAAACTAATTAACATAATAAAAATGCATGTATAGGAAAATAAAGAGAACAACTAAACTATGAAATGCATAAACAAACACAAAGACAGTTACCAGACTGCTGGTGCCCCCCCCCAGCAAGTCGTGGTCACTTTCTAAAAGCACACCACGAACTCAAAAATTTGAATTCACCATGAAAACTTAAAAATGCAGTTCTTGTATAATCTAGAAATGTAAAATGGCAAAACAGAGTAAAAATGTATTTCTACCTATCACACTGATGCTTTTGCTACTTAACAACTATATGACCACCTCGGTGGTATTTATAATGTTTACAGACCAATTGGTCGACCACAGGAGGGTTGAACCACTTATAAATTCGGCAATTTGCATTAAATGATGACCTAACTGATAAAACAGAGCGAGCCATTAATCGCTCAGCTGAACAACCAAAACTGAGTTGTCGGGAGGTCAGTAGCTGGAAGGGGCAAGCATGAACAAAACCCGCATTCCCAATTCACCCATCACTAGCCGCCAATACCATAACCTCCAAGTCGCCCTCTGTTTTTGTGCAATATGTAGTGTTGGACAGAGTGTTAGATCGAGTACCAGAACGAGTGCTGGAGGGAGTGCCGGAAGTAGAAACGTGGTGCGTTTTTTCCCTGTAACTCTAGAAAAATGTGAATTAGCTCTTGGTAATCATAAAACATGATGAATTGTACCCAATAATGACATTAAACATGAATCACACGTACCTAGTGGAGATCATACCATTTTAACATAAAATTCTTCAAAAATCTCCTTCAAAATATGAAAAACGCATATGTACATGTGGCAAAAGTTTATAATAATCATCATAAAAGTGATCATGTTTCGGGCCCAACATTACCCCCACACTTAATATTTTGCAGGTCCCACTGCAAACAAAATGAAATTACCCCTCATTACTAAGCTTGTTGAGGAGGATCAACTTTGGAAGCTTCTCCTTCTTGCTGTGTAGACATTTCCTTATGCCTCTCGTGTTGCTTTAATTGTGCTATGAGGTTGTGGTTGGATTTCAACAAGCTTCTTGGATTTTTGTTTCGGTAAATAAATGGCTTATGCAGGAGGGTTTGGAGTCCTTGGAGAGTGGGTTTTTGATGGAGAAATAGTCCTTAGATCTGATGTCTTTTTGCTAGCCTTGATTGTCAAGTGAGGGTTTACAAATTGATAAATGAATGCATCCCAAGTTTTCCCCTGTTTTTTCCAGTTCGGCTAAAACAAGAAGTTTGATAAGGCCATGGTGAAAGAGGTTGTTGTGGGGGTTGGTTACATTCTTCCTCACTTGAGAGGACATCTTATCCAAGCTCTTTTAAAAAGTATAAGGGAAAATTCAATTGTTTATTGAAAGTGGGATAACAATCGAAAAATGGAAATCTTAAAAAAAACAAAGTATCTACCTTCACTATGTCAACAAGACATTGAAGGCACCATTGTAGAAAGATTTGAAAAGGACATAGACTATTTTCTTGGAAGAGTCAATGAACACCTGGATATGCTCCTAAGAAAGGCCAACATGGACATCAAGCTTCAGAGACACATGGCCAGGAACTACTACATCAGAAAATGGATCAGGAAAAGTCACAAAAAGTGTTCTACAAGACCATGTTGCGCTTTTGACTCTGTTTTGGTCATCATTTTAAAAAGATGTTTTTGACCACATAAAGATGAATTTTTGAAAACCAAAGGAGGTTATTTCTAATTACATACCAAATCAAAATAACCTCTTTCAGGTTTTACACAGGTATCATATATTGGGAGATATTCAACTTTCTTGGAGACCTATTTCAGAAAATAAAATTTTCCAATTTAATTTCCTGTTTTAGTCATTATTTTTAAAACCGTTTTTTGGCCAAATAAAGATGAATTTTGGAAACCCAAAGGAAATTATTTCTAAGGAAATACCAAATAATAATAAAATCCTTCAATATTTACACATGTAGCATATAGTGGGATATATTCAACTTTCTTAGAGGCCCATATCAGAAAATCAAATTCTCTAATTTAATTTCATTTTTTAGTCATTATGTTGTGGCACATATTACAAGAACATGAGAATTAATTTCAAAAAAATGAGAGAGGTTTATATTAAGAACAACCTTATCGACAAAAACCTCTCATATTGTTGTAAAATGGGTTATGGTTAAAAAGTTATATCCCCATCTTGGACCCCTATTTTTCTGTTGCGCTTCTGTCACAGTTGTTGTGCTTTTGGATAGTTTGTTTTCAAATCAATTGTGAAGGGGTTATATATATATATTTTTATTGGATTAGTGACTAAAGAGTGTAGAGGACATATTCATATTTCCATTCATAACTTTTTCATTAAATAACTCTTTGAGGAAGGCCTTCAAAACTTGTTTCTCTTCTGCTACAATTTGTTGCCACCTCCATGCTTTCCTATGATTGTTTCAAAGTTATTTGCACTATTTTGGATGAAA